>CM043876.1:3805000-4115000 GCA_023846275.1 Vanilla planifolia | reverse complement strand
AGTATTTGTCTTGGTACTTTATCATTTCTAGATTTTATTCAATTATGTGACTACGTTTTGCACATGATTTTTCAAGTTTGAGACTTGAAACACATCATGTATTTCTACTAATTATGGAGCTAAGGCTAAACTAATTGTAAAATTTTCATTTTTTTAGTGATTTGGATAGTCTCATGTATCATGACTTCTTCCAAATCTAATTACTCTTTTCATAGGCATTACTCTTAACAACACATATTCTCTTACTAAAATTTCTAATGGTATGTGTCTTTGACCATAATGCATTTTTTGTTTATCTTGAACTAGTTCTAACTTTTTCTTGATTTGCTTGACTTTATTAGTTTCTTTATCTACTAATTGGGGCCCTGGTATGGCTTTTTCTTTTCTTTCAAATAAACATAATAGAGATTGATACTTTCTTCAATATAATACGTTATATGGTGCCATGTTAACACTAGCTTAATAATTATTATTATATACAAACTCAACCAATGGCAAATATTTTTCTTAAATTTCTTCAAAGGATTGAACATATATTCTTAGTAGATCCAATAATGTTTGTATTGTTCTCTTGGTTGATCCATATATTTATTGATAAAATGTAATGGTAAACTTTAGTTTTGTATCTAGAGATTTTCAAACTCTTTTCCATAAATGTGATGTTGATTTAGGATCTTCATTTAACATAACAGCCTTAGGCACACCATATAGTCATACAATTTATTTAGCGTACAATTGAGGTAGCCTTTCTAGTAAATATGTAGTCTTAATTAGCATAAAATGTGTAGACTTAATTAATCAATCAATTATTACCCAAATTTTGTTGTGACCTTTATGTGTTCTTGATAATCTAACTACAAATTCTATGACTATTTTCTCCCATGTTCATTCAAGGATGGGAAGTTCTTAAAGTAATCCTCTAGTCATTAATTCTTAGCCTTTATCAACTAACTTATTTAGTATTTTCTTACATACTCTTCAATATCTTTTTTCCTCCCCTCCACTAGAATATTTTTTTTAATTCTTAGTGCATCTCTATTTATCATGGATGCATTGAATATTTTGACTAATGAGCTTCTTTTAATAATAATGGCTTAAATTTTAATTCATCTGCTAAACATAATCTTTCTTTACATTCCATTACTTGATCTTTAAAAATACAATTTGACGTTCAACTTTCTTGAATTTTTTTAATTAGCTTGAATAGCTTTGGATCATTGATTAATTGTTCCTTTATGTCTTGTAACTAATCAATAGTGATTCTAATTGAGTTCAATCTAGTTATGGTTTTTTCATTTCATTCTTTAATTCAACTTATATAGTTTATGATCTAACTATCTTTCATTAGTTTCAAATTATAATGTGTTTAAACTAGCTTTTTAGCTCAGGGCATATGGTACAACATCTGCTCTTCATGTTTGATAAATAATTTTTATATCATAACTTTTTAAGTAGTTATGACCATCTTCTTTGTTTGAGATTTAGTTTGTTTTAGTAAAGATATATTTTAAACTATTGTGAGGACTCCTTTGTATTTAATGAGATAAGTCATAAATATTTAGTATTTTATTCTAATAAACTTATTCAATATAAATCAAGTTTAATAGTATAGAAAAAATCATCACTTCTGAAGATGATGAATTAGTGGTCTTTAAAGCACCCTCGAGTATTCAACAAACTTCAAGATTGAAGATTTGCATATTAACTTTGAAAAACTTTTCCTTTTTGTTACGAAATATAATATTAAGTTGTTGATTATTAATCATAAGACATGTCTCTTCATTCATATTACTTTTAAATCTAACTTTAGCAACCAAATTATTATATCCATTCCTTGATTTTGGAAATATTTAGGATTATATTTTCACTCATTTTACCAACTCTATCACCTCTTTCAATTACCATAGTTTTGCTAAATTTTACTAGTATATTTTTTCCAAATTTCATATTAAGTCAACTATTAAATTTTGGTTAAATTAAAAAATAAAAAAATGTAACAAAAATAATTTTATTAAATTTTCATAATTAAAAGAAATAATAATAATAATAATACATCATAAGCTAATACCCCAAGTATGATCCAATTACAAAGCACTTGGGTCAACCAAGCTCGAGCAAGCCACAAAAGCCTCGGGTTAGGAGACCAACTAGAACCAAGTCAGGACAAGCCTCATCTTAGCCTAACCCATTATTGTGTTAATTTTGTTTGCATATGAGTGGCCTAGATGATAAAGTTCTATTATAGGGAAGAGCGAACCCTATGTTTTGGCTCAACTTATAGGCAAGCAAATTCTATTATAAAGTTCTTAACATTAAATTATTCTTGTGAGTTATTTCTCACCATCTGAATTTTTATTGGACGGTGGAGCTTTCACCCACCTGTAGACGTTCATTTAAAGCTCAAAATTGGATGACCAAAATCTCGTTTGATTTAATTGAATGATTTTCATTGATTTTGCATTTTCAAATTATCCATCCTTCACTTGGATGGCCTAGATCTTTCTATATTAAATCCTATGACTGAGATCATTCTTTCTTTATAATTAATGAATTGAATAATCTAGATCTTATTTGATATAATCAGATGGCCTAGATCTAATCCTCCTTAATCCAAGTATCCATAATTCATCCACATTTACATTCGTTGATCTCACGGTTCAAATCTTCTTTGATCGAATACAATGGCATTAGTTGATCCAACCTAATGGCTATTTTCATAGCCATTATTTGAGCCATTAAAAATCTGTTTAGAAGAGATTTTATAAGCTATTTGACAATAGCTTGTGAAAGTACTTTTCTTGACTTTCTAATGGCTATGATCAAATTTTTTTTATAAAAACCTTTATGAATGAAGTGGTAATGAATGTGAACAAAAATTTAAGATCTTAAAGAAGCATTAAGTGATACTCCATTTGTAAAAATTAGTTTAGCAATGCTCTAATAGTTAGTACTACTAAAAAATTTCAAAATTTTTTAACTAAGCCTAAACACTCCAACCTTTCCTTTTCTTATTTATCTTCATTTTTTTTGAGCTTATTATGTCTTATTTTTATTCTCAAATTAGCATCAAAACATTGTATGCTTTCTATCAAAAAATTTTCTTATTATATATTTTTTATCTTTTTGGTTTGAGCCCACCGACATTTGTGAAAGCCCGAGTTTAATTTGATCTCATTAGAAAACTTAGTGTTAAGCTTGCAAAAATTCATGTTATAATTGAACCACAAAGGCTAATAGGTTGGAGGTGAATGTTAAGAAAAAATCTCTAATTTTATTTCTCTTAGTAGTATTTTTATTGACCTTGATTGGGGGTAGACATAAGTTTTATTTTGAACCAAATCATCTAAATTTTTTGGTATATTTTTTTTCATTTTTTTAATTATAAAATTAAAAAATTATATATAAATTTTAATGTTAAGAATTTCTACAAAATAAAATTATTACTATAAAAACATTTTTGAAAAATAAATATAATACAAAAATAATAAAAGTACTAAAAATATTTTAAATATTACAATTCACTTCCTTCTTGTGGGATTCACACACGCACCTATTTTTTCAACTTTGATGATCTATAAAAGTGTGGCTCTTAATCATGCATTTAGGGAAACAATGGTGAATAAAGTCCTATAATGGTTGTAGAAGGATATATCTTAAGTTTAATAAATAAAGTCATAAGATTTGAAATAGTGAAATATCTTTTGAGCAACTTAAGCATAGATTCCTTGAGTACTCCATAGTTAAACTAGATAGAGTTTGAGTATTTTCAAGTTGGGTGACCAAGTAAGAAATGCCATAAATAAGGACAAATCAGATTGGATTGGGACACTACCTAACCAAGAAGACTAAAATAATACATTTAGAAATATGATATTTATATAAAATAATTGCCATGATTATTGTAATGTAACAAAATTTTTAACATTGATTTCAGTTGTCTGCATTTACAAATTTGCCAAATAGCATTGAGTTTAAATTCTAAAGTCATCCTTTATTCTTAAAATGTGCTATCAACTACTTTTATTAGCGAGAAATAAAGGTTTAGATGATCTTTAAAATAAATAATATTAAAATTTCATACAATAATAGTAGAGTAATCATAATCCAAAGATTTTAATCAATTTTAAAATGTGTTTATTAGCTTTTGTGATTTTTAGAAAGACTATATATTAAAAGAGATTAAATGACTCAAAAACATGTGATTGAACTTATTAAAAATAATGATCAATATTGAGTTCTATTCTGCTAATATATCATTGAATTGACTTTTATGAAAACAATCTCTCCCTCCTTCACATTCTCAAGAATATTTATCAATTTAGGTCATATTTGTTAAACTGATCTTCAAGAGCACAAATGTCTAAAAAACAATAATTATTATCCAATATTTGAAGTAACTTAGTCTATATGATTATCATTGTAATCCTTGCCAGTCATTAATGATTCATTATCCCTCCCATTATTCACAAGACTTAGGTAGCCTTCATCAAAAACAAATTATTAATGATACTTATTACCTTTCCAATTAGTTAATTTTCATATTTATCTCAAAATCAATTATATTTTTGACATAGGTCAAAATGATTTTTTGGAAATAATAATTAAAGGTATTTTGAATGTGTAAGTGCATGATTAAGGATGTGACTTTAGCTTCTTATTAGAAATTAAAATTGCATACATGCTGAAAGTGCTTCATTTATCTTGTTTTATGTTGTGAATGTTATTCTACTCATATTCATGACTAAAAATAAAATAAATATTATTAATATGAAGTTATTACAACCCACCTCATTGGGGACATTAAAAAAAGTCTTGAAAAGAACAATTTTTTCTTGCAAAAAACTAGATCATCAAGAAACATAAGCGAATAAAACTTATTTATTAAGACAGAGAAACAAGAAATGCTTGGTATCTCAAGAAGTGCCAAAATTAAAAAAGGAAAACAATTATGCATAAATATGTAAATATTTTTATGTATTAAATTAATGTCAATATTTCAAAACAATTTATGACATGTATGTTTCATTCAATCATTTTGTTTATGCTTTTTTGTATGTATTTTCTGTAATGTAAGATGGTGATCATTGTTCCTATTCAATTGAGGATATATAATTTTTAACTTTTTAAGTTTGAAGTAATGGATCTATAGCACCCGTGAAGGCATAAGTTATATTTGTATATTGCACCATATTATGCTGTTCTAATGTTTAGAAAGATAATATTTGTGAAGAAAATTTCATTATTATTCAAATGCAACAAAATTTTTAACATTAATTTAGACTGTCATGCAATTAAAAATTTGCAAAATAGCTTTAATTCTGAATTCTAAAATCATCCCTTAACCTTAAATTGTTTTAATATCAACTTTTTTTGCTGGCAAATAAGAAAGTCTAGATAATCTTTAAAATAAAGAATATCAAACATTTGATAAAATAATAACTTGTTTATATTGCAGAAGTTTGTGTGCAATTGTGTTATGATTGCCAATTAGTTAAGGTGTCCCTTAGAAGATTTTCAGTCAATTTTAAAATGTATTTATTAGCATTCGTATCTTTAAAAATATATATATTAAAATATTAAATCATTAAAAAAGGATTAGAGTAAAAAAAATATAACCATCATTAATTTCTTCAAATTTTTTAAGAAATCAATGAAAGGACTTTTATGAAAATAGTTATTCACTCCTTCAAATTTTTAAGAATACCTATCTATTGGTCACATTTATTATAATAATATCTAAAAGCATAAATGTCTCAAAAATTATTAACCTAGCTTTTTAAGTAACATTATGTATAAGACAAGGTGAAATCTTAACCAATTGTTTATGACTTTTTAAGCATTTAATTATTCAAAAGACTTGACAATCTTTATTAAAAAAATAATAGTTGCTAATAATGATCATCTTTGCAATCACATAATCTTTAAACTTAACTTCAAATAATGTCTTAAAGCCTTCTACATAAATGTTGATATATCCAAAACATTCAAATCATTAAATAATGAAACATTTCTTTATAGATTATTTGAAAAAAGCTTCCTTTGATAGTTTGTCAATTGGATTAAAGTATCCATTCACGACACTCACTTTTGTGTCCAAGTTGGTTGCTCCTTCGAAGGATAAATATCTTCATCATGTGGCTATAAGTAGAGCTATTCATTTTCCCCACTCTTAGCTTTGAGATGGACTCCATTTCATGCAACCTGAAGCATAATGTATTGTTATGCAAGTTGAAATCCCAATTTATGGGAACACTTTAGTCTCCCATCTAGTCTTTGCTATTAACTTAATTGTTCACAAGAAGGTAAAGAAAAACCCCATCTCCTCATTGAGGTTTAACTTACAATTGTTGTCCTCACAACTTTGTTTGAAGATTAGTATGATTAAGAGCTTTATTTTCTTCTCTAAATTTAAACTTGAGCATTTCCTTCTGACATATTTCTGCTTACTCTCTTTCTTTAAAAACATTCCTAAAATGACAATTTTCCATTTTAAATGGTGTTTAAGAGAAATTCAACTTATGGAACACTCATTTCCTCTCAATAGCTATTATGCCATAGTTGGTTAAAATTTCTAGTTTTTTATCTTCTATTTATTGTATTAAGCATGCTCCATTCAAAATGGTTATCCTAAGGACCATTAATAACATTTGTTGTCATTTCATTCTACATGATTCCTTGGGCAAAAATTGGTCTCATATTGCTTGAAATGATTTTTAATGGTTAAAACTTTAGTAGGGACCCATCATATTAAAGCTATAAGATATGTCATCACCTTAGAGTGTTTTTGGGTGTCCTCATTTCACTTGAGACATCTAATAAAAATAAATTTTCGGGTTTGCTCTCCACATTGTGCCACACTACTTGGAATGCTATCTTCATTAATAGATCCATCTTATGACCAAGTGCTTTTATTTTGCAAATATTTATTTAAATTAGATTATTAATCTAACACTTTGGATAAAGTTTCACATGTATGGCCCAAGATATGCCAAACTACGTTGTCTTTCTTTATCTTGTCCATTGTTACAAATTGAAAATGGATGATATGATGGTTTTCTTTGTTGTTTCCACCCTAATTCTTTGTAGGCTCTATTAAGAAGTTAAAAAGTCATGCAATCCCCTTTCTTCAATTATCTATTCTCTAGAAGGATATTAAGATCCCTAATCATATGCCTATGACACATTTATCTATTGAACTCTTCATAACATATTCTCATAGCAAATGGATTAGAGCAATATATCTTAGCCCATCAAGATTAAAATTGCCATCACAATCTACTATGCTTGGAACAAAAGGAAAACAAGGATATTCAAAGCATTACAATCTTCCCTTAATGTTGTCAAGCTTAAGTTTTTTGGAAGAGTTTCCTACTTGAAAGGTAATGCCTTCCCATTTTTGTCAATCACCATTCCTTGAATCCTCCTTAATACCCTTACCTTTACTACTCGATCATCTCTCACACACTCTTGAGAACATTATTACCCTGTTCTTACAAAAACCATAAGCATCCAAACTCCATCATCCTTGTACTACATTCACCCTATCATGTGGACACGTTTTTTGCTTGAGTTATCATATCCTATCTTATCCTTGATAACCTCTTTACTCAAGTCATTATCTTAAAGCTTAAGACTTTCACACCCTCAAGGTCATTTGCAACCTACTCAAGACCATCCTAATCTTGAACTCCCTAATTTCTATCTAATGGCTTCACCTTATTATGACAGCTTTATTATGTCCTCCTTTTATCACTACCTATTTTTGTACTCAAGACCTTCCCCTCAAGATCCATATTCACCCTACTTAAAGGTCCTAAAATTCCTTTCTATTCTCTTCATCTACCTTGAATCTTTAGAGTTATTATTGCTTGAGTCCTTTTCATTCCCTCCGTCATAATGTTTTTCTCCATAACCATTGTCCACATTATGGCATTTAGGAGGTTCACCTTTTTTGGTCAAGGTTCTACTATTGTTCCAAATAGTCCATTCATGCTTAATCTTAGGAGCTTTTTAGATTTTATTGCTTTTACTTTGGATAATTACCATTAAGGTTTTGTTTCCTTATCATTAACCAAGTGTGTTATGTGTTTTCACTTTATTTATTTTGAATGGCTTCTAACTAATCTATGTTTATGGTATGATTGACATAGTAAATGATCTATTTATGAGTTGTTCTTGTGATAAGCCTTGCTAATAGACCTTTTTCAAGAGTAGCGACAATAATAGTAAAAATATGATAATAATGTAGAGTAAAAGAAGATAGTGAAAAAGAAGAGAGTTTTTGTCATAAGAAGATTGAATTCATCATAAATATTTTTTCTATAGAATTTTGAATTTATAAAGTTCTCATTTCCAAAATTTTGAATTTCAAAGTTTTTACTTTTTCAAATTTTGACTTTTCTATTATATATCCTTCTCACTTATTCATATCAAAGTTTAGATATAAAACTTAAGTATAAAATTAAAAAATATATAATTTGGACAAAAATATTTTTTTTCAAAATTTTATAAAATTGGGATTAATCTGCACTTGCCTATGCATGCATTTGCACTCTCAAATGCATACAGTTATGTGAGGATGACTATTCATATGCTCATTGACCATGATGACATAATAAGTGCACCTAACTTTCTTGTGAGCTTCCAAAGCACGTCACCCTTCTACGTGTTCTCCTGCACCTTTGTGCGCGGTGCCTCCCCATCACTCTATTGCCTGCACCTTGGTGCACTTGCATTGACCTAGCATATGGCCTTACTGCTTTGTGACACATCGTCGATTTTTGTTATTTTTTTGTTCTCTGGCTTTTTTCATCTATTTTTGACTCAATAAACGTAGAATTAATCTGTGATTAATATAATTTGGGATATGCTCTCAACCTCATAATACCAAACAATTGTATTGTCTAACTATTCATTATATTCTTTTAAATATTTATTATATTTTATCATAAGAATTTCATCAATTGAACTCAATAAACACTTCAATGATAATTCAAAAGTTTTATTCTATACACAAGTGTCACATCTGTTATATATTCAAGCTCTAACACTATATTTAACATGACATATTTGGTTAAATAAAACTCATTTATATTTAACATATTTTTTTTTATAAGAGAATCTCATCTATATTATTCATTATTTTTTTCTTAAACTCTAAAATTTTCTAATTAATTGACTAGAATGTCATTTTAATATTAATAATGTCAACATGCTCTATCATACCTTTTACATTGTATATATTTTATGCTAACTATTCCAACATAAATTAACCAAATCACAAGAGTCATGTTCCTCATTGCTCAACCAAAGCTTATTTAGTTCCATAAAAATTTCATTATTATTATCAAATATTATGTATATCAAGAACTGTTCAATCATGTTAAAACTTCATATAAATTCATGAAAATTCTATTCAACCATCATACAACCCATCAAAAATCCATTAAAGCTAAAAGTAATGTATCTTTTAATCTTAATTGAACACTATCATCCATGATATCATTCTTGAGATGAATTTTACTAAGCGTGTGATATTAATTAAAGCTAAATATATTCTTAGATGAAAACCTAAGAAATTTTTAAAATAAATATCAAATTATTTATATATTAAAAAATTAATATTTTATTCAAATTATATTATATAATTAATATTTTATTTTATTTAAATTATTAAATTTTCTCGTACAAACTTGACCAAGCTTGCATCTATATAATATATTAGCTCTGAATTACCAAAATCTTTACAAGCAAACGTATTAGACGTTTTCATTCAACGAATCGGCAAATTGTAGATAACCTTCACGTTGCTTTCCTGCGAAGAAAGCTTATCCTTTCTTCTTTTACAGGTAATAATGACCTGCCAAAAAAGTATTTTTCGTGCACAGATGTTCCCAGTCATAAAGTGACAATGATGTTGTCTGGTACGAAGAATACAAACATTTAAGTACAAATGATATTATTTTCTATATTTTTTTATATTTTGCTTTGATTTTTGAGGTCTGTACTGTGTAGGTACGAAGCTGTATTGAACAAACCAAAATCGAGAAAGGTTCGTAAGCTTGGTGTACAAGAATGCGACAGAATCGTTTAGTTCTCATCTGTTTTGATTGTTATAATGTAAATATAAGAAGTTTACAAAACGATCGAGTTGACAGACAAAGTGAATTGAAACATATATATTTTTTTATATTTTTTTTAAAAAAAATGATACTAAAAATAAAGATGTGACATTATAAGTTAAACAATTCATTTGAATCATAATATACGATAAATATAAGAGCCAAAAAGCTCATGAGAAAGTAGCATCAAGTCGTAAAAATTCGGAAATTGGATATGATCAATCTGCCAGTTGTTTTCCAGGATGGAAGTACTGATTAATTAAGTTATTTGGCAAGGATTTGCTTTGTTGCTGCAGTGTTTGCTAATATAGAATATATAGCATCTAAAATTATAAATTTTAAAAAAAATTAATAAAAATTTAGAATGTATGAGTATAACATTTATAGTAAAAACCACATAAATAAGCCACTTCCACTTATTAAAAATATACTGAGAGAGAATTGATTATAATTACAACATAAGATATTAAGATGAATTATTTTTTTTATTACACTACAATTTCTTTAGGGCTTCTTCTCTAAGTTCATTGGTCCACACTTTGCTTGAAATCACTTGTTTTTCATTAATAGATGAATAAAATACCTTTATAATTGTACAATATTGTCCCAATGATATATTATAACCCCATGGTCCTTGTGTGATGAATTTCATAATAATAAATTATTTTATTTGTGATTTAATAATTTTCTTTAAATACTTATTTAGATTAGGTCTCTATATTCATTTATTTAATGCATTCAAGGGGGATATAATGATTGACCAAGTCAAAATATTTTGAGCATTGACTTGTGATTTTAATAGCTTTTTGGCATAAAGCTCATAGTTTACATAATGGTTTACAAATAAAGAAAAAATGAGCTTTGATATGAAGACATTCATTATGATGTGTGTGTGTGTGTCATAATCATTGTTCGATTAAATTTTCATTGAAAATTTTGATTAGCATTAGATCGGTAATAGACCATGCTATAGATGGATCTAATTATTTATTGGCTTGTAGAATTAAATGAGCATAAAAATAAGGCTCTATAGAATGACCATCAAATTGTTTGAATTCTATTCTTATTAGACTATTTTATAGTTCGATTAGATCTTCCAATGTTTTTAAGTTTTGAACTAATTAGATTGTAACCAAACCATCCAATATATTTCCAAGATTTCAACAATGGTTACCTATTTTTTTGGAACTTTAACTAGTTTATAATCTCATTCCCTAAATAGTAATTTAATTATTGGTTAAACACTTTGCTAAAGTTAGTTTATAAATGGAACTTAAAAATTATTAGTTCTTAGGATTTGTTACTTAAATATCCTTATATTTTCAATTTTTAAAGATCAATACAAATGGTATGGTGAAAATAAAGTGGCACCTATTCATTTTAAATTTAATTCACATTGCTTTAACTTACCTCAGAGATTAACTTACAAGTTTTAGGTTATCATGCTTATTTGATTTCTTGATTCTCTTTTAAGTTCTTACATTTGATCCTTTATGTTCAGTTATTGGCTCATATTTGCTGATTCTATGTAGCCTTTTGTTCTAGTGTAATTGAGCCTTTTATCCCTCTATTGTAAGCACTTTGAAGGTAGTGTAACTCTAACTATTTTTGGGAAAGGTGGTCAGATTATAGGCATAGGTTTTCATGATCTTGATGGATATAAATCTAATATTTGGGATTGATCCACAAAAATATCTTCATATATTTAATTCATCGCTTTCCACACAAAAAAGCTTTGAATTTTAATAAGTGCTTTCAAAGATTAAATCAATAGTCTCTCTGATAAAAAGTATCCATGATAAGACTTCTTAATTCATATGACTACTTTTGTCATTGTTAGTTACATAAAAGTTTCAATTCACCTCTTACCCCCTTATGTGTACATCCTACTATCACATTCTTATCAGTTTGATATATAAGCAAGATAGTAGAGCTAATGTCGAATGCTTTTACATTAACAATTGAGTCATTCTAATAAATTAAGTATATTTTCGTTCATGTTTACAAATTAAATGCCTTTTGTACTATGGTGATGTCCATAGTACAACCTTGAGAGACATCAAATCCTTGTAAATCTGGTTATAGAAATTATGATCAAGGCCTTCTTTATGGGTATGCTATACCTATCTTTATATTCATCTTCCTTTTATGTTATACTTTTTCTTAATTTACGTCACATTTAGTTTTAATGGAAGTATGCATTGGCTATTGAAATAAATATGAAACACAAATGATACTTTAAAAACATATATGTTATTTATAAGTTAACATTAGCCTTTTGCTATATAAGGTAAATCATTTATGTAGATTTAGTGAATAAAAGAAAAATACATGACACATGACAAGGTAATTGAGAAGATTTAAGGACTTGATTACTTCTTTTCATCTTTAAATACTCTATGCAAGCGTGACAAGCAAAATTCCTCATTGTGATGTCCTAGTTCTTCTATTTCTACTTAACTAATGATTCTTCATTTTTTTCTCATCCCTCAATGCAAATCTCTTTGAGTCTATGTAATGATCCAATGTAATAGAATTCTAAAGAGGCTAAAAAAAGAGAATCAACTCAACTATAGAGGTAAGGATAGAAGAAGGTCCCACATTTTTCACAAGCATAAGAAAAATTGTTCAAGAAACTAGGCCAAGCTAACTTTTCTTGAGGAAGCAAAAGGATGGTGTTGAGCCATGCACAAACTAAAGGTATTATATGAGGAATAAATTTATGTATCCCTCAATAAATTCTTTTAAAGATTATCTTCTCAACTATTCAACCACTAAGAAACAATTCAACCACTAGGAAACAATTCGACCAACCAAGGCCAATGGGTTCTGCATGAAAACTTCTCCCATGGTCCTAGTTTAAGAGAAGCATTACAATTAAAGAGTTTGCTTCATAGCTTTAACTCAAAATAAAAAAAAAATAATAAGTAAGAAGCATTTAAAGAATGTGACAAGAATTGAAATTTTGAAGAAAAAAATTTGAGGCAAAATAGATCAAATTATTTAATATGTTGAACTTTTTTGAAATGCTTCATTGGATGGATGGGTAGAAAATGATAAATTCTCTTAGGGTAATAATGATAAAAAAAGATATACAAATTGATGGGAGGAAAGATGGAAGAGATGTGGGAAGCTAACCACTTATTTTTGGTTAATGCAAAATAAAAATCAACCTCTTATTAAGAATTATAAAAGGAAAAGCAAGCCTCTTATTTTAGGTGGGTGAGATAAGTAATTGTGTACAATTAAAAAAATTTCATTCCAAATCACTATTTTTATTTCACATGAAAAATCATATTTGTAAAAGATACCATGACATTCGAATTTAAAGGCTAGTAATTTTGTTCTAAACTAACATCTTAAAAATTGCTAAAATAATATAGTTGCATTAATATTATGGGATCTATTTATAAGCATGATGAATGTGTCTTAAATATGCAAGAATTAACTAGAAAGTCAAAGTATTTAAAGTTATAAAAATAAAAAAAAATTGTTGAATAGAACTTGTTGAGTCAAGTCTAACATGTTTTGTTCAATTAGAGATCATTTGAACTTATTATGAATTATTAAAATATAAAGGTTAGATATAAAATTTAATATTTAATTAAATAATATATATATATATATATATATATATATATATATATATATATATATATATATATATATATATATTAAACACTATAAATGTTCAAATGGCTAACCACTTTTTCCATTTCTAATTTTTCTTATTTTGCTTCCTCAATGTGTGTGGGCTAAATATCTTATCTGGATGAAACCATTTTTTATCATCGTTAGTTTCTTATAGTCTATTATTGGGACCTTTATGAGGAGGAACTCTAGTTCTTGATAAAGAGAGGCTTAGAACCATGCAATGAAGGGAAATGGAGAAAGAGAAAATAGAAAAAGGGGGAATAGAGAGAAAAACCAATAGAATGGGAGGGGCAAACTATGATATTGACTTTTCCTGTAATATAAAATCAATGCTATGCTAAGTTAAACGAACTAGATAATTTCTTTTTTTGTTTTCTATTTTGAAATCATTATTTTGTATGCTTTTCACATCATACATTATGATTAGCACTCTTCACAACCATCATACTATATAATCTAACTTTCAATTGATTGTATAGGACAATCCCACTTACCTAACATACTTATCTAATCCAATACTTCATCCTGTATTATCCCATGTTCATACAGCATAATAATCTCATCGTACAATATGATTACTCTCTCTTCCAACAAATTGACTAAGATGGGATCCAAAAAATCATACAATATAATCAATAATATTGTACATGTATGATCAAAATAATACTAAACTTTAATCAACTTAACACCCATTAGATAATACAATGAGGATCATCATACAATAAAACTAATTTTAAGAACATGTATAATACCGTAGTGGATTAATATGATCTTTTGATTTAAACTAACTTAAACTAATCATATAATACAACTGAACCCATCATATTATATGATCCATCATCAACAACAACATCCTTTTTTGAATCTCGACTATTTTGACTCAAAACTTTTCTTAATCATTCTAATCTTATTATTATGACTCTCATAATGTCTAACAACTACTAAACACTTCTAGAATTACATCAAACTACTTAAACAATATTAAAAAATACAAATAAAATTAATAATATTTTTAGTTTTCTTTGTTTATTATATTTTTATACCCTTCTAGCTATTAAACCACACCTCTTTCACTTCTTTACCTTTTCTCTTGCTCATAACTCCTCTTCTAACTTGCAACAATTTTTTCTAAGGGTCTTTTACACTTCATCCTCTTCATTTCTTGCTTTTCTTCTCTTGGTTAAGCTCTTCTCTTTTCTTCTCTCTCCTTTATTATCTTTACTTCCTTCTACTTGAGCTTCCTTAATTTACCTGGTCGACGTTCCTTCCAACTCTAAATCCTCTTCTTGACATAACTGAACTCCATTTTAAAACTCACTCTTTAATGAGGTGTTTAAATTTAGAGTTTAGAAATTATGATTATGGCCTTACATAATTAAAAAACTTATATGTTGCCATTCTTTAGAACATCATAACCAATTATCTAAATATCTAAAAAGTATCGACTCAAATCTAATGGACTCTTCTTAAAGAAATATTTCTAGTAATATAATCAAATAAAAATTTTTACCATATTGAAACCATTGCATACTTCTTAAGATCATATTAATTTAATAATATTTTAATTCATAGACATTACATTTGCAAAAAATGACTTCATTAAATCAAAAATATATAATTATAATTCTATTAGCTTAATTTGCTAATCTATAGTATATAATGCATATTAAAATTTTTGTTGAAACAATCTTCCCCTCTTAAAAATTTTCATCTTAATATTTAGAAGATTTTGTTATATTGGTTGTCGAAGTTAGCTTCCACTTCTAAAGTAATTTTTCTTTTTTTTAGATCTTTCCATAAAACCTTGCGCCTTAAAATAACTTTATTTTTTAGCACCTTCTCTCTTCTATCTAATATTACATGAGTATTTTTTTAATAGGTTAAATCTTACTAAATTTAAAAATCTATATCAATAAATTTGACAACATGAGAAGAATCTAGAATGTGATTTCTTGAAGATCAAACAAGGAAAACATTTTGAAGCTCTAATAATTAACAAGGGAAGGCAATCTTTTATGCCACTTGTCCAACTCTTTTTAGAACTTGGAAAGGACTAACAAATTTAGGTTTTAACTTTCTTGTTTTCTAAATCATGTAATGCCTTTAGTTGGACTAACTTTAATAAGTACTCGATATCCTTCTTAAAGTACTTGAAGGAAAGTTAAAGGAGGATTAAGTCATGGTTAAGTGAAGCAAGAAGCATTGAGTTTGGTTGAGTAATAGTAGAAAACTAAGAAAAAACTTAACCTAGCTAATAGGCCATATCTGCTTAGATTGGACTTAATAAAATTATAGAATTGATCAAGAGACCTTAGGATATACCATATGGAATATTGAGAATTTGAAGTTTAAAAATCTTTAATTTAAAACTTAAAATATCTTAGATTTGATATTTAAAAATTTAGGATCTAAAATTTAAATATCTTAGATTTAAAATTTGAACTTAAGTTAAGATTAAGAACTCTAGTTAAAATTGAATGTAAGTTTGGTCTTGATAAGACATTGGACAAAGTAAAAAATAAAATAAGAATTATGTAGGTGAAATTTTTACGGAATAAGGTTTTGCATGAAGCAAACATATAAGGTAGATTAAGGTTGAATTTAAGATATTGTATACTTCAAGAAACTTTAAGCACACTAAAAAGGATGCAGTGATTTGATAAAGCCCTCAAATAGACCCTAGATGAGGGGTTGATTATAATAGAGAGCTTAATTTTAGCCTTTTGAGTGGTATTAAACTTAACCACATGTTAAACCTTAATCTAGTTTGGTGTGATGTGTTATAACATAATAGACCATAAATTGACACCTTAGATGATGGATTAAGAGGTGTATGTAGCTGAAGAGAGGCCTTTGGAAATGTGGAGTGACTCAGATTGGCCTATAAGATAAGAGAGAGTCACTGATGAAACTTACGTAAACCAAAATTAAAGATCAAAGACTATGACTTAAAGGGTTCATGTAGTGGATTTATAACTTGCACAATTACTTAAATGAACCTAGGGATTCCAGTAAGAGTTCTAGATTAAGATATAAGCAAGGACTAAAGACTGATATATGAAATTTGAAAGGAAACGATACCTTAAATAGGCATATTTGGTTTTGGTAAAAATCTTAGTTAGCTTAAATGACAAAATATGATTTTAAGAAGACCCAAATTATTGGTTAATAGATTGGGCTTTATGAATCCCTACATGTAATCATAGAAAATTACTCTTCAACCATCATCTAATCATGTCTTAATTCTAATCTTATTATTTTCAATATTAATGTTTTTATGTTGGACATTAGATTGTTTGAGATTTTTTATGTTGGACTTTGGATTGTATGAAATATTTTATTTGGATGCAGTTTCTATGCTAATTATTCACTTATGAGTGAGCCATTTCATGACTCATTAAGTAATTAGTTGTTGAAGGGATATGAATTATTTTGAGTAACACATCATGAACTCAATAATCAGATTGGGAGATCATGACTCCTAATTTGAATGTCAAGCCTAATGAGTTAAAGGAGGTTAACAATATACATTGATTGGTGCATAGGTCTGATTGCACCCAAGAAAGAAAATTGTTTTTAACAAAATTGAGATGTGATAGAGTTAGTATCAGACCTTAGGTTAGAGTATCCTAGGTTAGTGTGTCTAAGTAAGAGTTAAGAAAGTCCTAAGTAGATTAATTCTAATGCCATTAAGGTGGGAAGGATTAAGTTATGTGTGGTTTGTATATTAGATAAATTAATTTCTATTCTATTTCTTGCCCAAAATAATAAAATATAGTATCACTCCTTATTATAGATGGTCATGACCTATAGTGCTACTTTAAGAGACCTAATGGACATAAAACAAGTCTAGAGAGAGTTAGAGTTAGGCCAACCAACTAAGGTTGAGACACTTGAAGTTTAACTTGTGCTTAGATTGGAGCCATTCTTGGAGGCTTTCATGTAGCTGGCATAATGAGTCTTTTCAGGCATGATAGATCTAGTCATAGCAAACAATTTGTGCACACATTTATGAGTTATTTGATGCATTAGAGTGCCTAACCAAGAGGTTGGTGGTGTTAATAGCCTTGATTCTTGATATGGAGATAGCTTATTTGTGACATGTTTAACATTAAAATATGTTCGAGGATGTTCAAACTAGTAAGATTCCTTGGAGTTAGTTTGTAGTAGCTTTTGGAGATTGTTATGTGCCAGAGATGGCCAAGGCTTAAATTCATGGAAAGTTAAATCATTTGAGTGAGAGACTAGTGTCTGTAGTGGATTATATGGTTAGATTCACTTATCTTATATGTTATACATCAAAGTTAGGGATTTTGAAGCACACTATGAGTTGTTTATGGGGAGGGACTTAGGCCTTCCTTTTAGAGATACCTATTGGTTGCTTGGTTTGTTCAATATTATGACTTGGTTGAGGTTGCCAAGTTGATCAAGCAGATGGAGAATCAAATGAAGGCTCATAAGGAGGCTAATAAGAAAAGAAGTATGATAATTCTAAAAAGGAAGAGAAAATGCAAATTTTGTGGCAAGAAATGGCAAAAGAAGTTAGATCAAGATAGTCAAACTACATTGATTATAGCTCAACTAATTAGTGAACAACTTACAAAGTAGTCTAGAGATAAAGATTTGAATTGTAGATGTCGCGATAAAAGACATGGTGTAGCTTGTAAGTTTTAAAAAATATTTTTATATCTATTTGAAGCCATGGTACATTAGGAGAAATTATCTTGAAAGAATAAAAAGGAGTAGCCAAGAGTTTATGCACTACCCAACATTAAGCTATAAAGGCTTCTGATTTCATTATTGACATACTCTCATTTAGAGTATGTAATGATTTAGTTATCCTTGACAAGGGTTTTGCATTATAGCTCATTCTAATTCTTATTTTTGAATTTACATTATTGTTGGCATGGACTAAATGTCTAAACATGGTGTGGTGATTGAGTACTAGGGGAAGAAGATTTAGATTAGGGTGCCAAAGTCAGTTGTTATAGCATATTTTGGAATTAACTAATAAGTGCCAATGTTTTTTATGATTTAGGCATCAAAGTTGGTTCATAAGGGCTGCATTACATGGCTAACATTTACAGAAGACATGCACACTTAGTCCCTAGCTTTGCAACATACACTTGTAGTGAGGAATTATCCTGACATTTCCTAAATGAACTTCCTGGTTTAGAATTAGAGCTAAGATTGAGTTTCTTATTGATTTGGAACTAAGAGCTACTCCAATTATTAAGGAATAATATTGTAGTTTCTAACTAAGTTGAAATAACTCAAGATCTAATTACAAGAATTGCTAGGCAATTGCTTGATTAAACACAGTGTTTCTCCTTGGTGATCCTCTATATTGTTTATAAGAAAGAAGACTGGTATCCTATGTCTTTGTGTGGATTACCATGAGCTGAATAAGGTGACTATTAAAACTTGATATCCCCTGATTTTCTTTATCAATTGCAAGTCAACTAAGCCTATTCCAAGATTTATCTTTGTTTAGGTTATTACCAAATCTAAGTTTGAGAAAACAATATCCTTAAAATTGCTTTTAGGATATCATAGGCATTTTGAATTTGTAGTTTTTCTTTTTCAGCAATCTAATGCATCTATAGTGCTCATGGATTAAATAAACTACATCTTTCAACACTTCTTGGACTAATTCATCATAGTGTTCATTGATAACATATTGGTGTATTATAAGAGTAGAGAGGAGAATGTGTGGTATTTTTAGATAGTGTTGGAACTGCTTAGGAGCAAGTAGTTATATGCAAAATTCTTAAAGTGCTCCTATCAACTTGATCGAATGGCTTTCTTTGTCCTTATTCTTAACATTAAAGGGGTTTATGTTGACCCCAATGTGGTCAAATCCATTATTGAGTAGAGGAGACCAACTTCAATGACTAAGATTCGTAGTTTCTTTGGTCTTGTAAATTATTATCATAAATTTGTGTCACATTTTTCCAAATTTATTGCACTTCTTACTACACTAACTTAGAAAGGAATATCCTTTTCTTACTTTGATCAATGTGAATAGAGCTTTGTTAAGCTTAAGAATATATTATCCTAGATCCACGTTTTGAACTTAACAGAGTAAGGTAAACATTATCACTTCTATTATAATACCACACATTTGTTTAGGAGTAGTTCATATGTAGAATGTTTAAGTTGTGGCTTATGATTTTAGGAAATTGCATAAGCATGAATGCAATTATCTGACTTGTGAATTGGAGTTAGTCATAATGGCATTTACCTTCAAAATTTGGCATCACTACCTATATGGTATGAGGGTTTTATTAAACTTTGATCACAAAAAATCTTTAGTATTCTATTTCAAGAAAGAACTTGATCTAAGGTAAAGATATTGGTTAGAGCTTATTAAAAACTATGATTTAGATATAAAATATTATGAAGGGAAAGCTAACTTAGTATTTGATATTCTGATTAGAGGAACCACCCTTAAGTCTATGCTTATAGAAAAATAATAAAATAAAGCCATGTTAGATAACAATAAAGCTTAGGTTAATTTAGTAGCCTTAGTTTTGATGGTTCAGCATAATTCTCTTAACATCCAAGCTAATTGGTTGGATGAGTTGAGGATACTTTAAAAGGAAGATCATGAATTATAGCAAGTGCTTACTTAATTGTAGTAGTTGGAGTTTAAGAACTTCATTATTAGTGATGGCACTTTGACCTATCATGATAGGAGGTTTGTTTCTCAACACTAATGATTTAGAGATAAGTTTCTAAGAGAGGCTCATTATAACAAAATGATAATCCATCTAGAAGAAGCTAATGTATAAGAATCTTAAGATTATCTTATGATGGAGAGGTTTAAAGAAGGATGTGACTCATTATGTTCAGAGATGCTTGATTTATAAGAGAGTTAAAGCTAAACATAAAAAACCTAGTGAGCTATTATAGAATTTGGGTATACTCAAATGAAAATTGGATAAGATTAATATGGATTTTGTTTCTGGATTACCAAGGAGTTGATAGGGATGTGGATGATTTGGCTAAATTGGCTCATTTTCTAGTTGTTAAGAAGATAGACTCAATAGAAAGATTAACAAATCTTTCAGTATAGCAGTTAGTTTGTTTGCATGGTGTTCCCTAAGTGATTATCCTAGATAGAGATGCTAAATTTATCTCTCAAGTATGGAATCATCTATGTGAAGCAATAGATATTACTCTTTGATTTAAGACAACATATTATCCTTTAGGTTTTTAGTCAAAAAGGAAAACCTTGGAAGATTTATTAAAAATTAATGTATAATCATTATCCTCATATTGGATTAGATAGCTACCATTGATAGAGTTTGTTTGCAATATAGTTATAAGTCAATTAATTTCATGATACCATATGAGGTTTTATATTAGCGACATTATAGGTCTCCCATATGTTGGGTTGAGGGTGAGTCTTAGATTACCTTTGAATCCAAATTATTAATGAGGCAACCAAGTAGGTCTATAGGATACATGATACGATATGTGACGTGTAGGATCAATAAAAGAAATGTTTCGATTATAAGCACAGGTTGGTAAGTTTTGAGATTGGACATATGTATTATTTGAAGTTAGCCCCATGCAAGATTTTTTTTTATTTTGTAAGGCTTCTAAATTAAGATTAGATATATTAAACCATATCAAATCATAAAAAAATAGGTCTATGGCATATCATTTATAGATACCTAAGGTGTTGATGGGTGCATGATGTGTTTCATGTATCTAACTCGAAAAAGTTTGTCTCCGATCCTTTTCATGTTCTTTAAAGAGAGCCTAAAGAGCTTTAGATTTAACCAAGTGTTACCCATCAAAAATATCCAATCCATATTATAGAATTTAGCACTAAATAATTGAGAAATAGAAGCATTCCCATGGTAAAAGTGTCATGGAATAATCAAGAGGAGTGAGAATCTATTTGGGTAAAATATGAGGTTAGTCATAAGTAGCCAAAGTTCACTTGATTTTGTGGGCAAAATCTTATTGAGGTGGGGCAAATTTTATGGCCCATGTAAGAATCTCTTAACTTAATATTTTTTTCTTTTTAATTAAATATTTAAACAAAAATTTAAAATTTGAAATTTAAAAGAATTCAAAATTTGAATTCATGTCTAGTTTAAAATTTGAAATTATATTTTGGATTAAAACATTATAGTTGTCAAGTGAATATCTGTTGAGAAATGCTTAAAGGGATAAATTCTAAAGACCCCTTGTGGATAAGATTAAGGGCTCACTAGAATATGCAAAAAGAAAAAAAAAGTGGATAAGGAGCTCTAGCTAGGGATAAAGAAAGAGATAATTCTAACTTAACAAACCTACTAAATTTAATGGATTAGTTAGATATAAAATGGCATGATATGCTAAGTTTTGAGATTTCTCTTGAACCCTAGCATTGATTAACCTAAGGAAGCCCCAAACAAGAAGACAAAGAGAGCCAAAGCCAAGAGCACGGAAGAGGAAGAAGGAGAGTTGCAAGCCAAAATTGTGTAGAGAAAGAGATCCAAAGTGGTGTAGATCTCTACTTGATTCAAAAGGTAGGAACCTCATATCTTGTATAAATGTAAACATATGTTAGGAAATTAAAATTAAGTATTTTGTTACACATTATATGCTATAGTGTTAGATTAAGCAAGAATATAAGGAATGTGCAATATCTTTGTTTATCATGGCTCTCTTATCGATGAAACATTTTGAAATGCTTGAATTATATTACTTGAAATTTCATACTAAGCTCTTAACCAAGTTGAAAGAATTAAATTGTATGCAACCCTAGGTTTTTTTTAATGAAATTCTTATAATTGTTTTGCCTAACAAAATTGAATGATCGTGATGAAGATAAGATGTTATCATGTTAGTATTGTTTTTAAGCGATTTGTTAGAGTATTGAATGTATGTATGGTGTTAAAATCATGCTAGCCAAAAGTGTTAATTATGATTTTATGATGAATTTTTTAATTAATTCATGATTTATGTTAGTGATGTCTAAAGGTCTATTAAAGATAAAATTATTAAATTATGAGTATCCTTAATGATAGCATGAATTATTATTAAGACTATTTTGCACTTGCTTGAATGTTGTTGATATACTTCAACATAGATGGGTTGTTGAATTCTTTTTATTAATATGAATATTTTATTTTTGTTGGAAATACTATTAAACCTATAAATTGAGAAAATCATGACTTGTGTAATTAAGCAAAAATATGTTGTCATGCTTTTTATGGTGGATATATTTTCTTGAAAGTATTATTATGAATATGAAATTGGTATAGCTTGGAAGAATTCAAGTTGTTACACATTATGGTGTAAAATTTAGCAAGCAATAATTCCAATTAATGAAAGAAACCCAGTATGAAATCTTAGGAATGCTTTTCTTCACTTCCAAACAAAACCAAACCTAGGATTGAATTTTATAACCAAATTTGGGCTGAATGCCTTAGGTTAGGCCTTGAGTTTAAGTAGAAGGGTTCTATCATTGTCATATAATGCATGAAGATTTCCTAAAGGAGACCTTGGATGGTTTTAAGGAGAGGGAGAGCTCTCGTATTCCTTGTAAGGATGGTATAGGAGTCTTGACTAAGCCCTCAAAGAGAGCAAGGTTATTGATGGTCTTTGTTAGGTTTGTTTAAAAGAAGATTTTAATATAAAATCCTTAAGATTAGAACTCTACATTTTACTATTAATCATTACCTAAGATTGGTAGAATTTTTTATACTTGAAAAGCCAAGCCTAAATGAAAATTTTAGTTTTCAAAATGGTTAAAAGTCTTTGATTAGCTCAAAAGGTAGAGCATAAGGCTTGAACATGGACATGTAATGCAAGGAAAGACATAGAAAAGGTCCTTATATGGTTTTTAAGGCAAGTGAGATCTTAAGATTTCTTGTGGGGTGCCTTGAGGAGCTTGAATTAACCTTGGAAGAAAGTTAGGGAAGGTCTAAGTCTTGGTTAAGTGAAGCAAAAAGGATTGAGTTTGAATGAGTAAGAGTAGGAAATTAAGAAAGAACTTAACCTAGCTAATAGACTTGGTTGGTTTAAGCTAGACTTATGAAATGATAAGAGTGATCAACAGAATCTAGGATTTTGAATTTAAAAAGTTGAGAATAAAAAATATAACATTTTTAAATTTTAAATTTTATTATCTTAGACTTAAAATTTGAATATCTAAGATTTAAATTTAAATACCTTAACATTAAAATTTGAATCAAGATTAAGATTAAGAGCTCTAGTTAAGATTGAAGGTAAGTTAAATCTTAATATAACCTTGGATAAGGTCAAGAGTAATTTAAGAATTAGGTAGGTGAAATTAATATGGATGAAGGTTTTACTTAAAGCATATCTTAAGAAAGGAATTAAGGATAATATCTTGAGGAGACTTGGGAACACTTAGAATAAGGCTATGATTTAGTGAAGCTCTTGATTAACATTAGATGATGGTTGATTAAGATAAAGAGCTCAGGTTTATATTTAAGAGTGGTGTTAAAATCAACTAGGGGATTAGCAATCACACAAATTTCAGGTAAATCATGATCTAGTTTTTCTGATGGGTAAGATTATGAGTAATCCTAAATTAGGCTCTTAAACCATAAATTAACATCTCAAATGATGGTCTTTGAGAAAGGTAAAGTGACTTAGAATAGCCTATAAAAGAGAGTCACTAGTAAAACTCATGTGAACCTAAGTTAATGATCAATGACTATGACTTAAAAGGTTTGAATCATTAATTTATAATTTGAATTAGTACTCAAATGAACCAAAGTATTTTATTAAGACTCTTAGATTAAGATATGAATAAGGATTATACATAGATATATAAAATTTGAAAGAGAAAAATAGCTCAAATTGGTTGATTAGGGTTTGATGAAAATCCTAAGTTAGCTTACATAGTAAAGTAAGATTTTAAGAAGACATAGATAGTTTGTTAATGCATTTGAGCTTTGAAGAAACCTTACATGAAAAATTAAGATTACATTACCCTAAATCATTGTTATAGAAACAATGAACCACTTTGGATCATGTTAAATTCAACTCCATTGGTTTTAAAAACAACTACTAAAACCATTGTAGAGCATCTTTATTAGCTATTTAGCCATTGAAAATGATAATGGAAATAATTGAAATTGTTACTATAACATGTGATGTACTATTATAGAATCTTTTTCCTTATAATGTTACAAAGATTAAGGTTGGCATAAATAAACCACAAATACTCACACAAAACAAGTTCTCTCAAGTACACATTGATTATATTTTTTGGTCCTTAGGAGTTGACTTCACTAGAATGCTTAGCTCTTCACTAACAAAATAGATTAAAGGTCAAAATGATAAAGCTAGTCATGTTCAATGATAATATGGTCACATACCATTTTGAGTATTACTCTAACCTTTGCCAATATTGTCACATTGAAATAGTTGATTGGTACAAATCTACTATTTTTGTATCTCTTGATGTCATGCTTATTTATTGCATAACTTGGAAAAACTCTTACTTTACTCGTACTAACCACTATATGAAACAAAAATAGAAGAATTTGTTATTGAATTTAGTTTACATTGCACTTATAATCCCAAACGACTTTACACAAGCAATATGCCTTTTTGTTAGTTACACGTGAAATGATTCCTTAAGTGGTTTCCGAGAATTTTTATTTATATAAAAAAATCATTTGAAAATGACATTGAAATGTATGGTGGTGGAGAGCAAACTTGACACGGCTCTTGAGTCGCACGGCCAAAGGACGCCACTTTACGGAATTGCGGTGGCTCCTCTCCATTATTGAAGCCAGAGCAGGAAATACGAAAATCATCACTAATCATCATATCAATTTTATTTATTTTATACAATCACATTAACAATGCCGGAGTTGTTCCCTCGATCAGGACCTCAAAATAATTATCATGTAAGAAATAAAAAATTTACAAATTGAGTAAAATAATTTTCATAAGACCATCATCCATGTGACAATGCGATCGATCCGAACACAACAGTAATGTTCCGGTCAAACAAAACCTGACGCGCATGTTCATATGTTAAACTTCTCATTGTGGCCAGAGTTTTTTTCAGACTTTTTTCTGGGTGTAACTGAAGCAATCACGTGAAGAGGGATCCGATACAAGCACCAATTATTGATGTCTCTAGTGCTGCTGCGCTGTCAAAAATTAAAGAAGAGTAGTACGGAAAAAAGAGAAGCCTGTCTTGCCTAATAAACGATTCCAGCTACAATAGTTTTAATTTAGCAGCTGATCATTAATCATAATACCATAAATTTCAACAAAAACGACGGAAGTTCTATCAAACATGTGCCTGTCATAAAGAGCCATGTAGTTCAAACCAAGTTTTGGCTTTCAGTACTTTAGTCGTGAGTTTATTTAACTTAATTTTGAAAAATTTTAAATAGTTTTTCAATAAAACATTTAAAGAATCAGCAATAATAATAAAATAAATAAATAAAATACCTAAAAGTAACTTCTTTTTAACCCTACTGTCCATAACAAAGATGCCGAAACTAGGAACCAACATTGTCCACAGAACAATTCAATACATTTTAATTCTGATAAAGATTCAAACAAAATGTTTTGTGTGAGATATTTTGGATTTAATATATTTTTTTTCCAGAACAGTAATCGGATTTTTGGGTTTTTCTCGTCCAGTAGTAATAACTTGAAAGAAAGGATGAAGCCAAACAATGGAAAAGAAACAATCTACAATTCAGCAAACAGAGAAACTCTCGAACGAAGAGAATACTTCACAATGGAAACCACAATAAACAAACAACACACAGAAATGTTCGCGTTTCAATTTGATTGAAGGAATTCAAAACTTCTTTAGCAGTAGCAGACTTATGTACTAGAGAAGCTCCAATTGATCGATCTCATCGCGGAAAATCTTGAGGATGTCGCGAATCACAACAATGCCGACGAGGCTGTAGTCCTCTTCCACCACCCACACATAGCCTACGCGGTGGGCCAAAGTCTGAACCATGACCGCCGCAAGCGAGCTCTCGGGATGGCAGACAATGGCCTCCTCGGACCTTCGGCCCATCCTTGCAGAGTAGCTTCCAGATCTCCCCAATGGCCTTGAGCTCTTCGCCCCCCTCAGCCTCTCCCCCTCTTCGTCATCGGAAGAGGACGACGATGAATTTGATGACGACGAGGAAAAGAACGGTGGAAAATCGTCCGCTTCCATCAGTTCCAACATCCCTTGCATCCTTTTCTCCTTCAGTAAATATTTCACAGCCCGGACGATGGCATCCGGCGGGGAGGCGCACCAGTCCATGTAGGCTATGAAGTCTCCGGCAGAGAGAGCGGCGAGGGCAGCGGCAACAGACTCATCGCAGCCGGCTAGAGTGGACGGGGATATCTCTCCGATGAGCTTGCGGTCGTCGGTGAGGACTGCCACCGAGCTCTGGTCCATGAGTGCACGGCGGATGAGCGGCAGCGCGCAGAGGGCAGGGTCGTGGTAGCGTACGGAGAGGACGTCTGAGCGGACAAGCCCAAGCTGGGTCACGGATAGGGCGAGGATGGGGGAGAACACAGCAATGGAGTTGAAGAAGAAGCGTGCGAAGTCCTCTTGCGTCAACCAGCAGAACTCCCCCGTTCCTTTCAGGAGCTTCTTGCGGGAGCCAGCGGCGGGGCGTATGGGAACCAAAAGAATACGAGCACCCTCAAGGATCGCATCCAGAGCATCAACGACCCTGTTCACGCAGTAAATTTACTTTTTAACTACGAAAATTGTTCTTAAAAGGAAAGACATTACTTTACACTTATGCATCGCAAAATGGAAATGTTAACATCGTTCGGTATGGTCCAAACGTGGAAACTAAAGAAAAATTATGGATTTCTACAAGAAACCGAGTAAACAATATTTATTTGTTGAAACGGAGAAGAAGATGAAAGATATTTGTTAAATTATTCAAGAAACGTGTTATTTCAGCGAACAAAACCACATCAGGAGGACCGCTTCGGTCGAAGTCGGAGACGAAGACAAAGTCAAAATTACAAAAACAAAAAAGGGTACGGGATGAATTTTTCAATCAAAATAAACAGGAAAAGAGATTCAAGAATGAAGCACAATCAAAGAGGGGTGATTTGTTAGACGAATCGAGGTACCTTGACTGCGGTTCTATGCGCCGTAACTGGGTGGCTGCCTCCTTGGCGAGGAGGGCTGAGACGGGATTTTTTAGGGCAGCGGCAGGCGCAGATATGTTCTCCTCTGAGCAGAGGTAGCAGAGGATGTCGACCATGCAGAGTTTGCCGGCGCAGGCCTTCTTCTCTGGTGTTGATCGGTCGGTGATCCACAGGCTCACGTAGGTTTCACCGCATTGACGGAGGGCGAGAAGGGATTCGCCGACGGTGGCGGAGATCGGCAGTGCTCTTAGCGCCGGCTTACCGATGCAAAGGTCGGAAACCTCATGAGACAGGAAGTTCACTGCCATGCACTTGCAGATAATCCCAAAAGAGAGCAAGAAGAAACCCTAGAAGAGGTTTCGGAGGGCTGCAAACAAGGAAGACGACAGGTAGCTAGAGAGAGATGACAATTGGCAAAACGCTGGATTTGTTACAAAGAACGAATGATGTATTTATAGATAAATGGATCTGTTATGGTCGGAGGGGTGTTACAAAGGGTAGTCGATCGGGGAGGAGTCCAGAAAGATCCTCTTAAATATTTAAATTTTTATGATTTAGTCAAAAAATTATTAGATAAAAATTTAAATTATATTTATATTGTCACGAACAATACTAACTGTTTATTTAAGATTAGGTAACTTGATAAATAAAATAATTACAAGAGATCCAACTTTTGAATAGTTAAAAGACCAATAAAAAGAATAAAGAGAGATAAAAAGTTAATCCCACAAGGGGTGCATATGAGTGAGTTTAGGTAAATATGTTATGATTACTATGATTTAAAATAAATATTTTATAAAATTTTGGAAAAAAAAAACATTGTAAAAATGATTACAATAAATAGAATATCTATAACTCAATTCATAATTTTAAGTTAAATACAATAAAATAAAAAAGATCAACATAATTTATGATTGATTGTTCTTATAAATCATTTCTACATAATTTTATCTATTTTTTCCCAATTCTCCGTTAATATTTATGAGCTCAAATATGCATGGTGATTTTTTTTATTGTTGGGCATTCTATAAACTTGGGTTTGTGCATCAATGAATTCTTAATGATCATGAGATCATCATTACATAAAAAATGTAACAGGAATTCATATTTCAGGGGCATTATTATTGTACAAAATTGGATTTAAGAAGAGTAACCAAATCTCACTTTAATTAGAGAATTATAAAGAATAAGGATTATGATGCTAGAGAGAGGAGAGAGTTAGATCATCACAAGTCAAGATACCTAAGAAAGAAACAAAGAAAAACTAAGAAACTCCTCGAGGTGATTGATCCCCTAAGAATTAGGAGATATTTTTATAATTGATAGAGTGAAGGACATGTCATTGCATTTCATTGGGTTATAGGGAGCTACTTCCATGATAGTAGATTAATTTCTTAAGCATGTGGGAGAGTTACTATAATTTCCTTGTAACATAATACTATTTTTCTTAAATATGGCCTAACTACTTAAGGTATTTGTACTTGAGTTTGGGGTGGGGCAGTTTATTGTTATTATTGGGCTTACCTTGGCGATGGGTTTTTGGCCTATGTAAAGAGTGCAAGAGCTTGAGCATGAATCCTTAAACATTAAACATTAGCCTCAAGCACTAGGGCCCTAATTATCCAACATCATGTTTCTAGGTATGTTGGGTATGTGATGTAATATAAGTATAAAATGATTCACATGAGTCAAATTCTATCTTAAACGTATAGATTTAGCTAGAGAGAGATTCAATAAGTTAAAGAGTACACTAACAATAAGTAATGCACAAGCTAGTTACTAAGGCTCAAACTAGGGAGCTATAGTAGAAAAAGAGATGAGCTAAGATGTCTATTCTAAGATATAATTTTTATCATTATTTATTTACTTTAGATTTATATTTTTAACTCATGTCATATACAACAAAAAAACTAGAGCTGTTAAGAGTTTTTATTCTCTCTTAATTTAGTTATAGTAGATAAATTAGTTATTATAATTGATAATTGATTAGGATGTTCAAATTTTAAATATCTTATCATTATAAAGATAAACATTAAGCAAGTTTATCTCATCTTTTAATACATTTTATTTATAAAGATAACAAGTGAGTTTATTTTATCTTTTTATGTTAAATTTTTAAATAAATTAAAAGTCATATAATTGAGAACTTTTGATGAATTTATTATAAAATATTGAAGAGCTTTGGGCCTAAAAAAACTCATCACAATTAAAGATCAAAGCCTTACCTAAAAATTTAGGGCTTCTATCCTCATCTTATTGCATGAGTTCTTTTCTCTTCATATCCTCTATTAGTTTAGGTATTAAAGTCCTACTCATTTATTATGATATCTTAATCTCATTATATTGAGATATTTTTCTCTTAGATTGTTCAATCCCAGCTTAAGTGATTTTTTATTTTCAAAAGACAATTTGGTTTCGTAACATCTAAATATCTCATACAAATATTAAAATGACATCTTTAATAGTTAATGTGAGATAATTCATCTATGTATTTCTCAACTTAGAAGCTTGTTAAGAGTTGCTTCTTATGTAATGATTTTTTCCTAAGGACATCAACCAACCTTTTCTCTCTACCTTCTTTGGTTCTATGCGTCACCAACTTACCAGCTTCAACTTGTTCATCCTTGAATTACATCAAATTAGTAGATGTTAGTTTTAATATCAAATATGACATCTTAGTCTTAATATCTTGAGATATTATCCTCTTAGGTTCTCTCATTTAAACCCAAGTGAGTTTTTTCTCAAAAGGTATCTTAACATTTTAAGATTATAACGTCTTATATAAATACTAAAATCTTTTTTTTTATTGTTTGATAATTCATCTCTATATCTCTTTATCTAAAAGCTTACTAAGAGCTATTCATTATTTAGTAATTTATCTCTCGAGACTTCACATGACATTCACCTCCTTGCTTTCTTCAATGTTATGTGTCACATTCACTCTCCAATAATTTGATATTAAAGTGAAGATAAATCATTCTATTCAAATGTCTTTCTTCAAAAAAAATTCTCAATTTAAATCTACCACATACCTGGCATCTACTAATTACATGCATGTCACCTTCTCCCTTAAATTGCCTTTTGAATCACCCCACACCAACATCTAAACTAGCATGTGTTTTGTAGTTGCTCCACTCAAGCATTGAATTGCTCAAACCAAATTGATATAGTGTTGAACTGCGTTGATTGAATAAGAGAAGCACCATCTTATTGAACTAGTGATGTTCTACTAATGAGTCACCTAAGCATCGAAAAACCCAACTGAAAATATAAGAGTAGTGAACTATACTAGAAAATCTACTTATTTAAAGGCTTGTGTCAATCTATTTTGTAATAGTACATAAATAATGTTCTTATCATAAATTTTTATCAAATTTGCTTATAAAAGGTGAAATAAAGAAGGAGAATAATTTCAAACAAATAAATCAAAATGAGTATGATTGAGATAAAAGGATAAGGTAAATTTGGGTACCACTTCTAAAGGAGTGACATGCAAATTTTAGCCAACATAGAGTGCAAATCTAAGATTTACAAACTTGATTAAAATTCTTGAATAGTTCACCTTGAAATTAATTATTGAATAGTTCGACTAGAAATTTATAGCCTAAGAGTCTCTAAATTGCTACCTATTTATTGTTGCATATATTTTGCATACATTAGCATCATCTAATCACCTTTGCATACTTTTAGTTGACTTTTGCATTTAGTTGTTTCTTATTATACTCAATTTTATTTGCATAACCAATCCCTTATATATATATATACTTGTTTGAATTTTATTTCTACATCTTTGTAAAATGCTTGTCATATTATTTTCTTAAGTAATTGAATTAAATGATCATGTCACCATTACAAAATTTGATGGAGCAATTTGAAATTTTAAGAGATGATTTGACATTTTTAAATCTCAAATAGAAACTAAAAATAATAATTTGACTAAACTAATACTAGATTTGCATAATTAGATTAAAGGCATTAAAGATTATAATAGAGAAAAGATAGCTCTAATATAAATAAATACTTAATATAAGGATCAATATTACAATGAACTAAAGACTTTTAGAATGGAAAGGACAAAATGTCACAATGGCCAAATTTATACGGATTATAATTTTGAAATCTAGTGTGGAGTTAAGTTAGATGTTCCTACTTTTGGTGGGTGGCATAACCCAAATTGATTTTTAGATTGGATTACTTAATTAGATGATTCCTTTGAATAGTATAAATTTGATGAATATTAGAAAACCAATTTTGCAAAAAAAAAAAAAGGTTAGTTGGTCCAACCAAAATTTTTTGGAATAACACTTTGCTTAAGGAACAAAGGTTAGGTAGAACTTCAATCATATGGCCTAAAATAAACATATGCTTATGTTGAACTATTACTTTAGATTTCTCACAAGGAGTTATACAGTAAATTCCATAGCCTTATTTAATAGTAGTTGAATATCACAATCAGTTTGATGATCTTATCAATAAGACTAATGTTGTAAGCCTAATTGATGATAAGCCAATGGATTTTTTATGAGCCTTAAGATAGATATTAGGAATGATATTATTCTATATGACCCACAAACCTTAAAGGTGAATTTTTTCCATACATAGTAAATAGAATGATAAAGAAGGTCTATTCATTCATTTAATAAACACAAAATTCAAGGAGGGATATAAAATGCCCTTAAGTCTATTACTATAACAAGGATGTCACTCTTTTTATTTAGTACACAATTCACTAGTTGTATATCTACTAATAATTACCAAAAAAAGAGGTAATATATCTAATTTTGGAAAGCAAAGGCAAAGGATGATAAGTTGTAAGATGTTAATATGTACTAAACAAGATGAGTTTGAGGTTGAGACAAAAGAGATTATAGAGGAAGGCCTAAAGAGCACTAATGAGGAGCATAATTATGAAGAAGAGAATGGATATATAAGTGTCATGAGATACTTAGATGTGTCCTTAGGTGAGATGTAGGATTGAAGGTTTAAAAATATTTTTAAGATAAGAGATTAAGGTTAGTTAGCCATAAATGTCATATCAATAAATGAACTTAAAAAGGTAAATCTAAAAATTGAACTACAACCTCAACCTTTCCATGTCAAATGTTTGCATCTTTAGACATCAAGGGAATAAACCACAAGAAATCTCTTAAGGTTGACAATTATCACCAAAAGTTTAACCATTTTATTTTCATTTAGGTTTAAATGCTTAATCATCAAGGTATATTATGCCTTAGGTGAACAAATGATGAGGAAATTACTTTGGATATGTTATTATTCTCAATAAGTTTTCTCAAGCCAAAGATATTGAAGCTATTTGGGTGCTGAGAGGAGAATTGCAAAGCAATAACCTTTTCAAGGAAATACATGTTGTTTTGAATGGTGCTTCCTCAAACCATGCATGTCTCGAGGCCTTTTATTTTTTTTTAATTGGAACAAACTTGGTGGTAAATCAAAGAGGGTTGAGAGAATGGAAAAATTATGAATCTTCACTATCTTAGGTCCAAAAAGACTAGATTATTTTTTTGGCACATTTGTATTAATCAGTCTATAGAAAGTATAAAGGGAGTTGTAACAAATAAGAAAATAAAAATATGAAACTAGCTAACTTAACTTAAATCCACTAAGTTAATTAGCAATCACCTATTCTCTCTCCTACTCTAAATTTCAAAGAATTTCACTCTATTCTTGTCAAATTTAGGAGGGCATATTCCATGTCAAGTGAATGTAGCTAGTGCATTAATCATGTAATGGCAATGTGGCTTCTAAATCCATGCAAGCTTATGTACTAAAGTGATAATGCAATAGTAGTCTACAAAACATGATATTTAAAAGGAAAATTTTATAATTTCTTATATAAGAATTAATCTTTTCTAGAATAAAAAATTTGAAGGGTCCTTCTGAGGGTAAATTGGATGAAGTACTTGACTAAAGAAGATCTATCACCTCATTTAAAGAAGTCAACCAAAGCCATTAAATAAATAATTTATCCAATTGGCATAATAAGTTAACATTCTCTAGGAGATTGTATTGAGAAATCATTTATAAAGGTTAGCATCATAGAAAATATGAAGCTTATGATGCCCATAAGAAGGGATGAATTGTGCAAATATAAAATAAAATACAAATATAACTTTTTTCTTTCTCAAATACATTTTAACAAACTCAAGCTGAATTTAATAATTCATATTACTCTGTGATTACAAGGACTTAAGTAATAATGAATCTCAAGTAATTTTATAAAGGGTGTCTTTACATAATCTCAAATTAACATCAACTAATTTAAATTATTTTTGTAGTATAGATTGCTTGTTTATCTCAATAACAATTATATCAAGTTATACAAAATGTTTTTTTACATTTCCAAATTCTTTTATAGCAATGATGTTTGTTATAAAGTAAAAATACTAATAAAATAAGTTAAGAACTAATAAAAATAGAAAAGAAACAAAATTTTTAAGTGATTTAACAAAATCTTTGCCTACATCTATGCTTAGTGGACTCAAGTAGGCTTCCATAAAATCCAACACTTTTTTGCCATAGTTAGTAGATATAAACCTTACATGAATGCTTTATTTTTTCTTATGGGAAGGTAGGAGTCACTTTCACAAACTATCTCTTTTCTCCTACAACTTGGTGTGACTCACCTCACTCAAATCCAATCCCTTTTAACTCATAGCTAACTAAGAGTATCTTCACACAAACTGTTAAAAAAGTTTCATAACACTAGTACAAAGTAATTCATTAAAAAACATATATAATATAATTGAGAAAATGATATGACATAATTTGTAAATGAGTTGGAAGGATTTTACTAATCAAGATGCTAAATTTTAAGTGAAATAATTGAATGTTGATGTAGATAAACTCAAAATAATGAAGCAAGAATAAGGAGTTCCTCACTTTTGAAGCTTAAGCTATGATTATTAACTTTGTTTCACTTGTAAAATAGTTTAGCAATTGATTAATTAGCCTATTCTTTCATAAAATTACTTCTATTTATATGATTAAAGGAATATCCATAAAATCAAGAATTTGAAATAAATAAAATTGCTTTCTTAAGATGTTCCAACTACTTGTTACACTCTTACGATACTAATTGTATTAGTACATTAGGACATTGTACCATGGCAATATGGCTTGTATAGTGATTAGTTAGTCGATGCACCTATTCAATCAGTTCATTTTCTTTAATGTAAATGTATTATATAAATACGATGATAACATCATATCATATGAATAGAACAAAGTCTTACACATTTGAGCTCTTGAGTAAATTTTATATGATGATGATCATATAATATGATATGCTATACAAGAAGCTCACAATATTGATCAACTAGCACTAATAAGTTCAAAACAATGTATTGTATAAGTCTAAGGTGATTCTCATGCTGTACAACTCTAATATAGTAAACAATGCTTAAGTTTTTATATCACTTGTATAATTTTGCAGGTAGATTTCCACCATATGATATATATTTTTATAAAAGTCAAGCTCTAAAAAAATGTAGTATATTGTGATCATACACTGCAAATTGTTGTATGATGAAAGTTTTATTTAGATTAATTTGACTAAATAATAGATTGTACTCTTATGATATGCACTATTGCATTTGATAATAGTGACAAAAGTGTATGAAATATGATGTATTATTTTAATTTTAAATTATTCTTATATTTTGACAAAAATTTGTAATAATTGAATACGTTAATATGATATTATTATTATTATAATACAAGAATAAAGAATCCAAAAAATATAAACTAATAGTTTTAACAATGATTATCCCAATCTGATGCACTTTTCATTGTAGTACTATGTGCAACACATACTAAGCGATGGATGTACTCTTACAATATTAATAATTGAATACGTTAATATGATATTATTATTGTTATAATACAAGAATAAAGAATCCAAAAAATATAAACTAATAGTTTTAACAATGATTATCCCAATTTGATGCACAAATCATTTTAGTACTATATGCAACATATACTATGCGATGAATGTACTCCTTACAATATAACTATAATATTCATATGATGTAGTAAACCCCCAATCTTTAAATGAACATATAGCTATGGCATGAATACTTTGCACTGTGAGATGCAATAAGCATATCTATTAATGAATGTATAGTTACAACATAGAGACTTGATATTGTATGACAGAGTAAGCACAACTATTAATAAAGTATAGTTACAACACTAGATTTTGTACTATACAATATATAATGCTTGTGTTAACAAAATTTGAACATAATAATATGAAATAAAAAATCATACATGTTTAACTTATAATTAGCATGATTCTTAAAGAAAACTTAGCTTACACAATAGGCTTCTTATGCATATGATGCAAATGTAAATTCAAGTCTCAAAGTTTAGACAACACTAGAAAAACATGATATCATGTATGACCAACTTTGCACACTCCTAAATAATTTAGTTGATGGTTACACTAGTAAAATGACATACATGTTCCCAACACTAATTCACTATTGAGTGTAAATATAAGCTAAAGAATAAATCATCCAAGAATGATGTTAACCATTATATTGTACTACTAGTAGGCAGTGAAGGCCATGGCATGAATTTACATATTTTAAGTTGACTTTTTCAAAATTAAGACTAGTGTAAGGTTTGAAGAAATATGAAGTGATAGTCTTAATATAATTATAGTGATCATAATAACACTAAAAAGATATTTAGCAAATGAATATATATAATGTAATCATAATTATGTCATATCAATACTAAGTGATAGATTTAGCAGTTCTAACCAGAATAAGGTATATATAACGAGCTCTTGTTAGGTAACTACTACACTAAAAATTGTAAGAAAGGATTTATGTTTTGCAAGTTATGCACACTTGAGAAAAATCACAACATTCGTTAACCACTCTTCACATATGAATTGTTCTATGAAATGCTTGATCAAGCTTTATAATAGATTAATCTCCTTTTGATTTTGAGAGGCTTGATCTACAAATCACTTAATAAAGAGTATGAATAACTACAACACAATGGTTTGTGCTCATTAAACAAGTGTGTAACCAAGAGTTTAACAAGTATAGGATTAGAAGTTGAAGTAATTAATTCCAAAATGCATAAATCATTCAATTACAAAGAGAATGGTTCATAATTAAAAGAAAATGCACATGAAGTCAACAAATGACAATGAATGGAGCATCACAACATTTTTCATGATAACAAAATGGAAGCATTTAAGTCTAAAGTAAACATTGATTTTCTAACAAATGATGATGAGTTCAATCTTGAGAAGTTGGGTAGAAAATTGGATCAATTGAAAATCTACTACTCAATCCTTAATTGCTCTAATGTAGACCAAAATGTCATTTTTTTATTTTTTTGAAAATAATTGAATTTGTTTATTTAAATTTATATAAATTTAAATTCATTTTGATATAATTTTTAATTTGATTTCTTATTCCAATTGATTTTTAAAATCATTTAATTTTTTTAATTTATCTTATTTATTCATCTATTTGGCATGTTTTTAATTATTTGGATTTAGATTATTTTGTTAAGATTTACATAAAATAGTTGGCATTTGAACTTAGATAGATATATGATATCTTTTGCATAAAAAATATTTGTTTAAAAGAATAAAATTAGTGTTTCGGAATAAACTTTTGACTTACAACAAGCATGGTTCATATCTCTTTAACCCTTCGCTAACATCCCATTGTTTTTAACCATATAAGTTAAATAGAAGATGAACTTCCCCTTCTCTCCCTCTTCTTTCCCTTCCTTTTTTTTATTTACAAGTGTTCTCTTTTGATATGTAAAATCCTTTAGCTTAGTACTAGAATTAGCCTTGTTGTATTCTATCTAATGATTGCAATCTACATTTTTCCTTCAGTACATTGTTTACTTGCTTTTTAGCTTCCAACGCATTTCTATCCACTTCATCATTGTTGCTTCTACCATCAAATATTGATAATGTTTATTGGACAATCCTCATAGTCAAACTACATTGTACCATTAACTAGGTTTTTTGTTAGCTGATTCTTTAACAATGTCTATTTCTAGCTTCATTTAAATGACTTCATTTTACTAGCATGAGCTACATTGGCCATTCTTCATTATATAATAACATTGTTACCAACAAATTTTAGGATTAAATATTCACCATCATGTCCAAATAATGATAAAGTTGTTGCATCTCAAATTCACCATGTACATTGACTCGCACAATCGTTGCTTTGCCTTAGAACACTTGTAACACAAGCATTCATTGCCATCAATGTCGGATCTCACTATTAATTGTCATAAGCACACCAATAATAGCTTCATGCACAAGGTCAACAGTCTGATAGCCACCCTTTGCCATTTTGTGAAACCCTATTGCCCTAGCCTTGCTGATTCATAACACTAGTAGGCCATAGTTGATCTATGCCCTCTATTAAATGATTGTACTATTAAACCACAAAGAACTTGCAACAACCACTTCTTCACATTGTGACCACTCATACATGTGACAACAATTGGCATACATTTCATAATGTTCACATACCCAGTTTATATTCAATCACAAAGTGAGGAGCAATTTAGGAAAGTTAAGGTTTCAAATTTGAATTGCTTTTGAAGAGAATAAAATTAAGGACAAAGATAATATTTCACAAAAAAATTTGAAAAATAGAAAACAAAAGTTGAAAAAATTATGAGGTCGACATGGAGTTCATATTTCTCTTCCATCGTAGGAAAATTCAAGAGCAAGTTTCTCTGTAAGAGGAGGAGCATGATGTAAGAAGAAAATTATTTTTTGCTCATTTGATTTTTTAAGAAAATAGTGGGTAAACTTTAAAATTTAAACCTATTTTAATTTATATACTAAATTTGAATTTAAATTTATTTTATTGATTTTTGTTTTTTTAATTTTTATTTAAAATCATTTAAATTTAGTTTTTTAATTTACCACGTTTAGTAATTTATTTTGTTTAGATTTTTGGATTATTTAAATTATGATAAGTTTATTAACGTTAGTATGAAATGTTTTGCTTTTTTATTCAAATATTATAATGTTTTGTATATTAATAATACCTTTTATAAAGAATAAAATTATTGATTTAGAATAAATTTTTTAGCATTTAATTTCTTTAAACCTTATAGGAGGCCATCTTTCTCCTCTTTTTATCTCTAATAGTAGATTGGCTTTTGCCATCTCTCCTTCATTTTATCTTTACCCTTTTATCTCTCTACAAGTCCTCTCCTTCACTATATACACTCCACCATACTCATACACTAATAGAGTATCACTTGCTAGGCTAAAGTTATGAATCCTTTCTTAAGCACCATTAAGTGCAAGGTTGAAATTTAGATTATTGAAGAATAACCCTTGGAGTTAGTTGAAAGAGACCATTTGAGAGTAAATCTATCACATGGTGATGTGGAATAGCTAAGAGATAAATGAGAAACTCTTGATTTCAACTATTGCAAATATACATATCAAATTTGGTAGTTGGTCCATTCTAATTTTGATGTCGCATCTACTCTCATAAGTTGACTATGACTTGTTAGAACTCCATGCAACCCCTTAAGTGGCATATCACATAGTTGCTTGGTTATTGTTATGCGTAAAAATCATAGACACCACCACTACATTGTGGTCTATGCAAGGGGGAAATCAAAGCGATTGGCTTTTGCATGTAAAAGTTATACAACATATCTTATGAGGTGGTCTCAAAACAGGAAATTCCATACCTTTGGGATATTACACTATATCAACCTACTCATAAACGTGCTCTTACATAAATCATATTAGATTTTTTTGGATTAGTTTAAGTTATTTTTACAAATTATGAATATTCAACATCAAAAGACAAACACAACTAAATAAATCAATAAAATGATGTGTGTCATGTAAGACTAATCATCAATAGACTCTACCCCACTTTATATCCCCATAATATGTGTCGTTGAAAAACATAAGATGTGCTAAAGCTTGGTGAAGTGATGGCTCTTGAAATTTAATTGGGAATGGCAATTAAATGATACAACATGATTTGTAAGATTACTTTGCTATCTAATTAAGCTATAATAAGGCATGAATTATGGAATTTAAAAGTTAATTAATTTTAATAGTTATTGTGTGTGATACAAGTAAAAAAAATTGCTAAAATAAAAATTAAAAAGCATTTTTAGGTGGTTGAGCCACAACCATAGTTGAAGTCCACCCCTAGTATGAAGAGACTTAAAAAGGAAAGACAACAACACTTACACAAATAAATCTTACAATAATTCTACAACCATTCACTAGAAATTCAAGTGACACAACAAATGTGTAAATATGCAAAGATGTTACCCAATAAGTGTATAATGGAATGAAGTAACTACATATTTGAGCAATGAGATATTGCTATCAAAAATTTCATACAAAGCTTCAAGAAGTAGTAATGTAAGTCATAACATAGTTGAAAGTCATGTAACCCTTTAAAATGACAAAAAGTTTCATTTAACCTATTATAAAGTATCTTTTGACTCATTTTGTACTCTTTAATAGATTAATTAACTATTTTAGGAAGCTTCCAATAGCTGATTCCAAGTTTTTAATGAGATTAACTAGTTGTTATGCTTCAAGGGTTATGATCACACTTGTAATATCAAAAAATTGTGTCATACAATATTACAAAAGCTATTTCACTTGTACCATTGCTTGTCCAATTAGCTTTATTAGCTTACTTAAAAGGTATGATATAAGTATTGTAGTATATTGTATTATATGATAAACTTCATAGTTGTAATAGTTTTAACTCCCTTGAATTTTATATAGTTTGTAATAGTACGATGAGGCACATCATACAACACAATGATTGTCAAATCATAGGTCTAGTTCTAACATTCTTAAGTTTTAATAAAATTCATTATCATATTTGTATGATGACTTTAAGCTCTATTAATTCTTTCATTTCATGTGGATCATATAATTATAATAAGTGATATTATATTGTATATGATATTTAATCAATTATTTTTCTAAGTCTATTTTAATCTCATTGAGTAAATGGATTGTACAGGGTTGATATGTAATGCAATATTATACAATACAATAGTTCAATGGTTTATCACTTAAGTAACTCTCCAGGGAAATACAATCATAAAAATATGATGCAAGTATTATACAGTATGAAATGCCTTCCATGCCATTTTAACTTTGGATTGTCAAGTTCGATCCCTTCTCTAATGAATATATGTCATTAATACAAGTATGATAAGTATATCATATTACATGATTAGTATGTAGTTTGTAGATAACACTTTATTTTAATTTGATTCCTTTACAACTTGATTCCTGTCATATCTTATAATAATTTTAATAATGATATACTTCATTTCTAACTTCAATATAATTGATAAACTCCATATACACTCATGTATGAAGAGTAGGTTACCATGCCTGTTTGAGATTGAAGTATAAGATAGAGCTATATAAGTTCTAAGTACCACAAGACTTTAAGTGAAGCTTTTAACAATCTAAATGAAAATTTGGTAGATGATAAGCTCTCGATGAACAACCAATCTATCCAAAAAAAGTTCACATGTGATTAAGAGCTCAATTCCAAACTCATTGAATACAAAAATTATGAAAAAAAATCAAGACAAAAAAAAATAAAAAAAAATATCATTGCATCACAAACTAATAAGAGCCACACTATAGATCACTATAGATGCACTAGAGTATGTGCTACAATATGTTGGTCTTGTGCCTTGTGCACAAGTGCAAGTGCATAAGCGAGAAGATGCACTGTGCCAGATGCTAGGTCGTGCATCTACTCACTTATGTATATGTAGATACTCTTTTGTATTATAATAAAGTATTATATCTAGACATCTATATAAAAAGATAAAAAGATGTATTAAATAATTTAAAATTATAAAATTTAGAAATTTGTGAATTCAAAACTCCTTAAAGAAAACTTCTTAAGGAATTCAATCCCTTTATGATAAAAATAATCTTCTCCTTCCTCTCTTCCTGAGCTCCTTACCATTATTATTCATCATCTTTCATTATTGTTACTCAAAAGGGAAGGTCTACAATTGAGGGCTCGAGGCAAGAATGCCTCGTAAATAGATCAGCATGGCTCCATAACGTGAATGTTGAGCCATAAGTTATTGGGCAATGCCACCAAAGACCTTGAACATACTTGCATATGGATTGTAGTATCTTCTTCACTCTAAAATTACATATCAAAGCTCATAATCCATCTTAGTCCACACACTTTGTTTTGTTATCAAAAAAAGGATACAAGGTAACCAATCTCCCTCTTTTGTTGATGACAAAATAATATAATAAGATTGAAAGTGTATATATACAAAAATATACAAAAGATGCAAACTTCTAACTCTCTCAACTCATTAAAGGACAAAAAATTAGAAGTAGAATGAAAGATGTTAATGCACTAAATGTAAATACATGCTAGGTGAGAATTGGATATATGGTTAAGTATGCATGTGGTAATTAGCTAGAATCATGATGTGCTATGCTATGATTCCTTTACATGAATTCTAAACCTATAGAGAATTATTTATAAACTCAAATAATGATGATGTCAATTTTTATTAAATGCATGTTGTGATGCTTATCCTTAAGTTCTTTGCATGAAGATCTAGCTTAGATCATGGATGTTAAACGTGTTACCATAATGAGGACTTAAGTTTCTTTCTTTTGATTATCATCATGCCAATTTCTATGTTAGATTATATTGGAACTCATGATATTGTAGAATAATTTATGCTGAAAAAAAGTCCATGAATGCTATAGTTTTTATGTCATGATTTAAGAAGAGGAAACTTTGAAAATGAGATTATATTATGATGATATAATTTATTCCATGTTTATGTTCCTAAGAACTTATGTTTATTGGATGGTTTAGGTTTAGTTAATGCATATGATGATATTAGGATTATCAAGACCATGTTCATGTTAGGGTTATTTTATGTTACTAAGTTTAATGCCATGACATGTTGAATTGTTACCAATGAAAAATCAAGAATGACATAAGAAATGTTGCATTTATTCTTATGCAAATGTATCCCAAAATTAGGTCATGAATATTTATGCTAAATTTGCATATGTTGCCAAACCATAGTAAGAATTTCAAGTGTTCAAGTAATAAATTACCTTGGGTATTCTTGGATATCGCTCTTACTTGGCTTGGTTAAAGCCATGTGAGGCACAATTAAGACATTAAGAGTTCTTAGATGGCTTCTAAGGTGCCTTAAAGCTCTCAAGTTTTAGAAGGGAAGCTTGGGAGAGTCAAATCCACACCTTAAAAGAAAGATAAGTTAGGTGAGGTCTTAGGTAAGCTAGAAAGATGGTTGGAATTTGACTATGAGTGATTAGGGTTATTAGATGATTTTAGCCATTCACGACCTCTTGGTATTGAAAGTTGGATAAACTTAGCAAAATGTAGGACAATCTAGCCATTATATAATCATTGAGTTGAGTGGGTCATATTTGATTTGAGAGTGAGGCTAAGTGCTCAATTAACTATATTAGGCTTTGAATTAAATTGTGACTTTCGGAGGAACCTAAGGGTGTGATGATTAAGATGAATGAAATAATGGATAACATAAAAAAATAAGTCTTTAAATATTTTAGTTTTGGGTATAACCAAGTAAGGTAAGGTTAGCCTCGATTTAGGCTTTATATGGTTGTTAGATATTGGTTTTATTATGAGAAAAATTCTAAAAGAATGAATTAGGTTAGATCAAGAATATAATAACTTGATGAATACTTATGCATTTTTTAAATGGCCTTGGGTTGAATAAGCTCTCAACTTAGGCCTTAAAATATGTTTAGGGTTGAGTGAGTGATCAAAAGCTCAACTATAACTTCATTACGTTTAAATATTGTGAAAAAAATCAAAGGATGTGATAAAATGATGAAAACCATCATAACAACATCATGCAACAAGGACAACGTGCATGCTTGCACATTGTGGCTTACTATAAGTGCATTAGAGTGATGTTAAGCTTACTATAAGCTTATTATTATGAGAATTCCTCATAGAAAAATCAGTGATGGCATTATTATAGCATTAGGAGTGATGTTAGACACATCAAATGGGTTCTAGTTCTCATAGTTGTTGTCTAAGTTTTAGGCATGGCATCCATTATGTAAGACCATGAATGACCTTGATTAGGTTCTTAATACATAGGTTTGACACCCTAAATGGTAGTCTAAGTGATGTATGTAGCTTAGGAGTGACCTTTGAGAAGGATGCTATAATTGAACTTTACCTATGATGCGTGAGAGTTATTAATGCAACTCATGTGAATGCAAATTTGAAAAGATTGGCCATAACTTAGAAAATGTGTCAAAAGGTTAAAGCCAAGGATTTGGACTTCAGAGGAAGCTAAAATTGTAATCTAAATATTTAAAAGATCTTAATGAGGACTCTAGATAAAGATTAGAGAAACTTTTAATCATAGGTGTGAATTTGGGTAGGGAGAATGACTCGAATGTTGATTAGGGTTTGGAAAGAAACCTTAAGATGCTATAAATAACTGATTGGGGTTTTGAACGAAACACTAAGGTATTGTAGATAGTTTATTATGATTAGGAACCATACTTATGGATACCTCAAATAACTTATTAGGGTTTACATAAAAACCTTTAGTTACCCTAAATAACTGATTATGGTTTGGTAGAAAACTTATGACACCCTAAATAGATGTTTATGATTTTTGATGAAATAGTAAAAGGCTTAGAAAGATGATTATGGTTATGATAAAACCCTAGAATGGCCTGATAGCTGATTGGTTTTTGGAAGAATCCTTGGAACATCTCATATATAGAGTAGGGTTAAAGGAATAAGCCGGTGTAACCTAGATAGTTGGCAATAGTGCTTCTAAATAATGTCAATATAAACGACAATCTTGATGATGATATAGAATAAGATGTAGTGGACTCCAAGTCCTCTTGATTTTGGGAATAAGTAGAACCCCAATAGAAAGCCAATTTACTTGATTGAAGACTTGTGAGATTGGTAGAGCCTAGAAGAGAGTACAAGATTACTTGATTATAGACTTATGTGATTATCAAAGCCCAAAAACATGAGTTAAATTACACCATTATGTGCTCCTAATATGATCTAAGAGTATTGTATCTTATGCCATCATCCTCATGTGCTAGGAGAGAGTGCCAAATCATTGGTGGGACACAATGCATTCAGTTAGCTAAATTATAAGATTATGTTATTATAAAGAATTAAGTGGTTATGATGGATATTAAATAAATAATATTCCTCAGAGTTTTGTTGATGAGGCCAATAACTACTATAGTCCTCATGTATTGTTTTAGCCTAATAGGTTGAAATACTTCTTTAATATATAGTAATTCATGATATTGGTTATACGTTGCTTTTACAAATTTATATATATATATATATATCTCTTTTTACTAAATTATTTTTATAGTTTGACTTAAGGATTTTTTATTTAGCATTTTCCCTCTACATTACATGTAGGTCTAATGAGTTGAGGGCTTGCATAGCTGTAAGTGCATCTAGTAATCTTGATATTTCACTTTACATTTTATGTTGACTTTGTTGTGATATCTACATTTCATTCATAACTTAGACATTTGTATTTGGTGGACATATAGATGTACTAGACATTTTATTCTAAGCTTTTGACATTTGTATCCTTTATATTCTTTCTTATAAGATAGACTATAGTTTTGTGGATTATATATGAGTTATGATTTTACACTTGCATTATTGATATGTTTGGATTTTAATATAGGTTTACTTTGGTACTATGTATACACCACTGTACATTGTGAATTACCTTAGTCTAAGAAAAACTAGTTCCTAAATCAATTGGGTGACTATGTGGTAAAGGGACATGGTTTATTCTTGGCACCACACCTTGTACATGATGATTATATTAGGGAACCTCAAATCCTCTATTTGAATATTTGGGGAGTAAGAGATGACTTACCAAGTACACACTTATATTTTAAAAAAATGTTAAAATTGCTAGCTATGATAGACACGATATTGAAGCACATATTAGAGTATAGGGTATACATACATATGTTAAGTTTATATCTATTAAGGTGAAGAGAAGAAGTAATAAAATTGCATAAGTTGTATGTATTGCTTATGTGTTTGTTTTTTCCTTATGTGACTTTAGTATGGTATTTTCCTTATCAAAGATGGTCAGGACATGTAGAATTATAATGAGATGCTTGAAGAATAGTGATCATATTCAAGAAAAGTTAAAGATGGACTAACCTATTAAAGTTGCTACATCCTAGATGCAGTTTGAGCCCTAAGTGGAGTTGCTTTTGGAGGCTTTTATACAACTAAATCATTTGATCTTTGTAGGCATGATAAACCTAGCTATGGTAGCTAAGTGGCCAACCCATGTTCAGGAATGATTTGATGTATTTTGATGCTGAACTAAGAGAAAGGTCTCACTTGTAGCTTTGATTCTTGATGGAGAGGTGGCTAATTAATGGTGTGTTCAATGCCAATTTATGTTTGGGGGCACCCTAAATAGTTAGATACCTTAGGGTGAGTTTGTGGTACTATTCAGAGAGTGTTATATGTCAGAGATGGCCAAGGCTTAAATTTAATAAGAGTTGACTCACCTTAGTCAGAGATAGATGATAATTGTAGAGTATGACTTTTAATTTACCAATCTAACATATTATGTTATTGAGTTGATGGCTTCTAATAAGCATTGATATGAGGTATTCATAGATGAACTTAGACCTTCTCTTCAAAAGCACTTAGTGGTTTCTTATTTCCCTTAATATTAATACTTGGTGGAGGCCACCAAGTTAGTTAAGTAGACAAAGTATTGAATAAAAGATTATCGAGAGGTTAAAAAGAAAAGAAAGAATCTTGACTTTTCAAAGAAAAAGAATATTGGTAGATTTCAAGGCAAAAGTTGGCAAATTTGATCATGATGACTAGTTATACTCATCCAAACATAGCTAATTAGTAAGCGAGAGATGGATTGACTCAAGGATCAGGTTCAAGGATGCCATCAATGTGATAAGAAACATGGACGTGCATGTAGAATAAAAGAGAATATTTTTTTAACTACTTGAGGCTTAGTCATTGGAAGACCAGTTGTTCCATGTGGTATAAGACTATTTAGAGTGCTGGGCAACTAGGAGCTATTCCTAGAGCATAGCAATGGATCTATGCACTTAGTAGCAATCTATAGAGGCTTCATATGTTATCGCTAGTATGATTTTATTTTATGTTGTTACATTTATTATTGTTTTTTATACTAAAGGAATGCATTCTTTCATTTTTTAATCTACTTGGGTAGAAAATCATAGGTGATAAAGGCCACTTACAATCAACATTGATGGTAAAACCACCTTCTTGTGAGAAAATCTCATCTAAATTTAAGTTATTCATGGCTAGGGCTTTGAAGTTGAGCTCATTTGAGTACTTATTATTGAGATTGATATCATCATAAGCATGGATTAGATGACTTAGCACAATGTGGTGATTAATTATTAGAGAAGAAGAATTGAATCAGGATACCAAATTTGGTTAACATAGTCTATTATGGAGTTAATCTATAGATTCCTATGATCTAGCAAATCTTGAAATAAATTTTCTTCACAAGGGTTGCATAACATGTCTAACATTTGTTGCTAATACTCAAGCAAAGACCTTACTTTCTAGGACACCTTGATTATGCATTGTTATGTTAATGACTTCTCAGATGATGTACTATGATTGCCTCCATATTGTGACATTGAGCTCTCCATTTATTTGGAACTTGGAGCTATTGCAATAGCTAAAGAACCTTATCATATGGCCTTAGTAGAATTACAAGAGTTCAAGGGCCAATTGTAGGAGTTATTGAGGAAAAGGCTTGATTAAGCACAGCACATCACCTTTGGGAGCAAATATTTTTTTATTAAAAAAATATGTAAGTATGTTCAAATCGATTGATTATTGGGAATTGAATGAAGATAATAAAGAATGGATATCTACTACAATAAGTCAATGATTTACTTGACAACTATAGGGTGCGCCAACCTTCTCTAAAATAGATCTTTGATCAAGATACCATTAAATAAAAAAATTAAGAGAAGGATTTCTCTAAGTTGGCTTTTAGGATTAAATATGAGTATTTTGAGTTCAAACATTTGCCCTTTGTTCTTTCTAATGCTCTTCTAATGTTTATGGATCTTATGAACCACATCTTTCATCCTTTACTTGATCACTTTGTCATTTGATGAGATATTGGTGCATTCTAGGAGAAAATAACAACATTAAAAGCATCTTTAGACTATATTAGAGTTGCTTAAAAGTAAGGAACTCTACGCAAAATTCTCTAAGCAATCCTTTTGCTTAGATTTGGTAACTTTTCTTAGACATATTATAAGTGCTAAGGGAGCTAAAGGGATGATAGTAAGGTTTAAGTTATTAAAAATTAGAGGAGGCAAGCTTCAATATATGATATTTTTAATTTCATGGTTCTTGTAAGGTATTATCACAAGTTTGTATTCAATTTCTCTAAGATTGTAGAACCCTTTACTTAATTGACATGATAGGTGTAGCTTTCCTTTGGTCTGATAGATGTAAATAAAACTTTAGTGAGTGTAAGAGAAAATTGAGTTTCACTTCTATCTTGACCTTACCAAAGTAGGAATAACCTTATAAAGTATTCTCTAATATGTCACTCATTGGTGTGGGAGCTACCCTTATGTAGAATGGTTAGGTTCTAGTCTGTGCATCCAAACAATTGTGTAAGCATGAGTATAATTACTTGACTCATGACTTAAAAATTGAAGTGGCATGTGCTCTTAAGCTGTTGATATGTTATTTATATGGGATTCAGGTGAATTATTCTCTAACACAAAAGCCTTAAATATATCTTTACTTAGATGTAGCATAACTTGAGGAAGTGATAAAAATTAGAACTAATCAAGACTTATGACTTGGATATTAAGTATTATGAAAGCAAAGAGAAGTTAATAACTGATGCTTGGATTAGAGGCACAACTCTCAGAACTATACACATGGAGAAATCAAAAAGAGAGAATGTGATGCATATCAGTAAGGTTCAGGATTAGCTAGCAATGTAGAACTTAGTGACCCAACTTAGCACACTTAGTGTTCATGCCAACTGGTTGGATGAGCTAAAGACACTTAAGTAAAATGTAAGCTTTAGGATGTGATTGCTAGATTGGAGTAGGGTAAAATTAAGGAAATTGCAATGAGGGATGGTATCTTAGCATATCATGGAAGATGGTGTGTTTGACGACATTATTAGTTCAAGGACAATCTAGCGAGGGTAACTCATTATAGTAAACTAGCAATTCACCTAGGAGAAAGAAAGATGTATCAGAACCTCAAGACCTTTTATTGGTGAAGAGTTTTAAAGAAAGATGTGACAAACAATATTTAGAAGTGCTTGGTCTACCAAAGTGTTAAAGCAAAACAATAAAAGCCTAATGGTCTATTTCAAAATTTGGTAATAATAAAATAGAAGTGGGATGCAATCATAAAGGTTTTTGTCTTTTGTTTGCTAAGGACTAGGTCTGATTATGATGTGACTTGAGTCAAAGTTGACTGATTAAGTAAATTAGCTCATTTTCTTATTATGAGAAAGATAAATTTAGTAAGAAGATTGACATAGATATATCTACTACAAATTATCTATATAAATATTGTGCTTATGGTGATTTTCAAAATCACTTATATTAGGATTTTGAAACCACTCTTTGGTTCAATATAGACTATCATCCTCAACTTTATATCTATCTAGAAAGAAAAATCTAGATCTTGCAAGAGTTCTTAAGGCTTAGTGTGTAGTCTAATTTCTTAAATTATTTAAATAGTTGCTGATGAGAGTTTATTTATAATAATAACTATTAATCAACTATTAACATGAGTTTATATAAGTCTTTGAATGATTGGAGATTTTTATCTACCTTGTGATGGGTTGGGGGTGAGTCAAAGAAAATGTTTGGACACCAAATCACCAAGGAGCTACTAAAGAGAGCCATAGACTTCGTGAGAGATTTTGAGTGTTAAAAAACCATCAGAACAAATATTTTGATGATATGCAAAGATTAGTAAGCTTTGCAGTTGAAGATCATATATTTCTTAAGGTGAATCCTATGCAATGATTATTTATATTTCAAAAAGATTCTAGGATGAGACCCATATATATTAGGCCATACAAGATTATTAAAGAAGATTGGGTTAGTGGCATATAGACTTCAAATGCTAGTTACTTTAGCTATGTTACATGATGTCTTCTATATATCTAACTTGAAGAAGTATGTACTAGATTTAATACATGTTCTTTAAGAGGAGCTTAAGGATCTTTAGCTACAACTATCAGGAGCAACTAGTACATATTCTATAGTTTATTATTAAATAGTTGAGTAGAAATTTGCCCATGGTAAAAGTTTTATATAGTAATCAAGAGAAGTGAAAGGCTATTTGGTAGGTTGAGAGTGTGGTTTGCCAAAAGAGGCTAAAGCTATTCTCTACAGTTTAGGAATGAAATCCAAGTTGAGGTGTGGAGAATGTTACACTGCTTTCTTGGTAAGCCCATATATGACCATTGGCTCACCAAGATATTTTCTTTCTCTATTGATTTTTTAATTAATTATTTTTAATTTAATTAATTAATTTAGCTTTGATTTGTTATTATATAGAAGATTAAGACACAAGATGCTTACGTTCACTTTATATAATCATAACCTTATCTAAACCATAAGATCGAATTACAAAATATATGAGATCCATAAACCCTAGGAATAAGATGGTGGGTAAGGATGAAGAGGTTAAAAATTTGAATTTTATTATTGAAGTCATGCCAGTTTAAGTACCTTATCCCTAAATAAGATATACATAAAGAGCCTTAAATTTAAGAAACTTGTAGTTGATCTTATTATAAAATTTTGAGGTAGTTTCCTTTGGGGAATTAAAAGAGTAGCCATATGATTTGCTTAGAAATTAAAGCCTTAGTCAACTTATTTTTGGAAATACCTTAATTATAGGAATGGTTAACTAGCTATATAAGGATCTCTTATGTGGCTTTACAAGAGTTTTAAAAACCCAAGCCATAAGACATAAAAAGGAGAACCTTTTCTAAGAGGAGCCAAGAAGAGGTGATCAAGTCATGCATAAGGAAAGGAGAAGGAAACTTGAGTTTGAAGAAGAAATGAAGCTTTTCCTCAGAGTAGTTTACTACATAGGTCTAAAAAGCAGAATGAATCTTAAGATCATGTGATAATTATAGATATATGCTAGGTAATAATTGGATTTTTCAACAAAACCATATATGTTTTTTGTAATAAAATATTATATCAAAACTTTTATATATATGAGCAAGAATGATGTATTAAGCAATTCAAAATTATTAAATTTAGAAAGGTGTGAATTTAGAACCCTTTGAAGGGAAACATCTTAGGGAGTTCAATTTTTTTGTGATAAAAATCCTCTTGTTCTTTCTCTCTTTCTCATCTGCTCACCATTATCCTATTTCAACTTTCATTATTGCTACTCAAAAAAGAAGATCTTCTTTTGAGGGCTCAAGCCAAGAATACCTCGTACATAGATTAACATAGCTCCATGATGTGAATGTTGAGTCATAAGACCTTAAGTAATGCCACTAAAGACCCTAAACATTCTTGTATGTGGATTGTAGTATCTTCTTCACACTAAACCTACATGTTAAAGCTCATAAACCATATTAGTCCACACATACTTTATTTTATAATCAACAAACTACTTATGATATAAGATCAGCAACCTCCCCTTTCTAATGATGATAAAATCAGAAATAATAGGATTGAAAGTTTATATATAAAAAATATACAAAATATGTAAAATTCTAATTCCTTTAACTGATCGAAGTACAAATAAGTAGAGGCAGAATAAAAGATGACAATTCACTAAATGTTGATATGTGCTAAGTAAGAATTGGATATTTAGTTATTTATACATGTGATAGTAATTAGCTATGATCATGATGTGTCATGCTATGATTTCTTCACATGAAATCACTTGGCAAATGTTTTAACAAGCTTTATATAAGACCTTGAGTTGGAGAAGCCCTCAGCTTAGACCTTAAAGGATGTTTAAGGTATAGTGAAGGCTCAATTATGGCCTTAAGATTGATGCTAGGCTTGGCCAAGGGGCTATTAGTTCTTGTAGATGTTGGCCAAACCTTATGAATGGCTTCGAGTATTAGATAGCACCATAAATGACCCTAATTAGGCTTTTAAGCCATGTATTTGACACCTTAAATAGTAGTTTAGGGTATGTATGAGGCTCAGTGGAGACTTTTTGAAAGGGTATAGTAGCTTAGGTTTACTTGCAAGGCATGAGAGTTACTAGTAAAACTTAGGTGAGCCAAGATTTAAAAATATTTGCCATAACTTAAAAAATGTGCCTAAAGTTTAAAGTTAAGGAGTTGGACTTGAGTGGAAGCTTTTAGTAATAGCCCAGATATACAAAAGACTATAGTGAGGAAACTAGAAAAAGAGAATAGGATAACATTAATAATTGCTGTGAAATCTATGTATTATAAAATTCCTTTAGATACCTTTTTAGGAAACCCCTCAAATAGTTGATTATTATTTGAAAATAAATCCTATAGTACCTTATATAGCTAATTAGGATTTAAAATGAGGTACAATAAGTTAAATAACTAACTAAGGTTTGGAAGGAAAGGCTAAGGCAACCTAAATTGTTGATTATAGTTTAGAAGAAAATCCTAAGGTAACTTATTTAGCAAATTAGGGTTTGGAAGGAATCTCAATGATACTCTAGATATATGATTTAGGAATTAAAAAAATCTTATAAGGCTTAGAAAGCTAATTAATGTTTTGGAAAAAACTTTATAATGGCTAGGTAGTTGTGTAGGGTTTGTAAGAAACCCTAAGAGTATCTTAGATGGTAGATTAAGGCTAAATGATTAACTTAGAGTGGCATCTAATATTGGTAAAATTGTTTTTGAATGTCAATACCATAAGACAATCTTGAATAACATAAAGACTAGGTTGTAATGGACCCTTGGTTTTGAACCATGAAGCAAGGGAATAGGAAGAGCTCAGAGAGGAGTTTTAGATTACTTGATTAGAGAATTGTGTGATCAGTAAAGCATAAAGGAGAGAGTCAAATTACTAGATCATAGACTGATGTGATTGACAAAACTTGGAGGTGAGTGTTAAATTACTTGACAAAAGACTTGCATGATTAGAAAATCTTGAAGGAGAGTGCCTTATATACTCTCAATATTAAGAGTGCTAGACCCCAAGCTGTAGACCTTATGGGGTTGAGGGGAGTGTAAGATCATTGGTGAGATGTTGTTCATTCATTTAGATGAATAATATGATTATGTTATTACAGATGAATTACCAAAACACTTTTTTTCAAAATCCTTAGGTACAATAAAACCTATATACTAGTCAATGTATTTGACTAGTCACCTTTAACTCCCCATTATTGATATTTAAAATAAGAATTATGATCCTCCAATTTGATCATCAGGTTCACAATGTGCCATACAAAATAAGTCATGTCCTTTTTTATTTAGTCACTAATGTAGGATAAGAACAAGTAATTAATCAAGAATATGAAGATCATGAAGTGCATAAAGAACAAGTATAATTTGGGCTTAAATTACATAAAAAAGATATTTATCATAGGCTTATCATATAAACCATGACAAAAAGAGCTAGTCATGGCCTAATGGATTTAGTTATAAGATAATCAAGAAGGGATAAACTAAAAAATCATGAAATATATTAATTTACCTTCTTTTTAGTCCATAATTAAGATTTTAGAGTAGTTAAGTCATTAGGAAAAATTAAAATGATGGTAGATGACCCATGATAGATGACTCATATTAGGTGGCACATGTTAGGTGGCATATTTATAAAAATTTTCAAAATATTCAAAACCTCCAAAATGTAGGTATGAAGCATGTTTTGTATTAAACAATTATATGAGAATATAAGTCTTCAAGAAGTAGGTAAGAAGATTCTTTTATATTAAATAATTATTTATAATCTCTTATTTAAAAGATATTTTATGAATGAATGAATAGTGAATTAATTGTGACTAGAAAAAATATATTGCATTATGACTTGAGTGCTTCAATTGGCTTGGTGACATTCTCTTAAGTTCACTTTGTTGAGTGAATCTTCTTTTTCATTTTTATCTTTTAAGCTCTACTACTCTTCATTTAAGCCTTTTTGTTATACTTTCTATTCCATTCCTAGTAATTACTTTATTCTATCCCATGATCTAATCCCTCTCATTCTATATCATTTGGTACTAGAGTAAAGATCCTCACCATTTTTTAAAAGATAGAGTTTCTTGAAGAAAAAGAAGAGATCTTAACAGCAACATAAAATCAAGGCTTGATTGTTAGTACTTAATTATTCATTAAGACCCACTTGATGAAATGATGGCTAGAGTAACAAGAAAGAAACAAATCAAAAGCTTGTCAAATTTAGTGCAAAACTTATTTCAAGTGACAAAATCAATGAAAATTTTGAAGTATGAAATGGAAACTCAATTCTAAGGTTAGAGAAATAGCCTACAGACTTACATATAGAGCTCTCCAATATCTCCTACTAAAGATATTCAACATGATACGAGGTGTGATGACATATATTTTTTGAATTGCCCAAGGATATGTCTACTAGCCTAGTATTCAATACTAAAGATGGCCAATCACACAATGCAAATTTTAAAATATGATGATCTACAAACTACTAGTTATACAATTGATTCAAGAAAATAGTTGTCATTATCAAAACAACCAAACTTTTTTGAAAGTGTACTCACTGATGAGATTTCATGTTTAGCTTATTCAAACAAAATTAGTAAAAATGGTTGAATAAACCAATCAATAAAGATATATAGCTCACAAATCATGAACATGTCAAGTCAACGTCAAAGTTCATGGAAGACTACCTATACAACTCTACAGAGCATAATTTCATTTGGTATGATAGGAATGTTGTACGCTAAGAACAAGCAATTAATCTAGAATATAAAGATCATGAAGTGCATACAATGAAAGTAAAATTTAGGATTAAATGACATATAAAAACGTTTATCATAAACTTATGATAAGGAGAGTTATCATCGCCCAATGGAGTTAGTTATGGGCTAATTAATAAAGAATAAACTAAGAAACAATGAAATATATTAACTCATCTTCTTTTTAGTCCAAAAAAGCTTCTAAAGTAGTTAGGTAATTAGGTGAAGTTAAAATAATGGTAGGTGGTTCATAGTAGATGACTCATGATAAGTGACATATATTTTATGATATACTAATAAAAGTATCCAAAATATTCAAAGTCTCCAAAAAGTAGATTTGAAGCATACTTTTGTATTAAAGAATTATATAGATATATAAGTCTCTAAGAAGAAGACAAGAAACTTCTTTTTGATATTAAATAATTATTTATAATCTCTTATTTAAAAGGTCTCTCAAAAATAGATGAATGGTTAATTAGGTGTGACTAAAAAAGTGTATTGTTTTGTAACTTGAGTGCTTGAGTTGGCTTGGTAGCCTTCTCTTGGATTCACATTGGTAAGTAAATCTTCATTTTCTTTTTTATCTTCTAAACCCTACAAATCATTTAAGACTTTTTTTATACTTTTCATTTTATTTAACCCAAGCAATTACTTCATTCCATCCTATGAGTCAATCCCCTCTCCATCTACATTAGTCACACAACTAATCTTGAATTAGTGCACCTTAGGCATGATAACCCATCAAAAGTACTAGCATATACATGATACTAAAGAAACCTATAATCTTGTACTATCTTCCAAATATAACATGTTAAAGGAACATTATAATTGAGAGACAATCCATAAGCTTACAATCCATCATATAATGTATAAAAAAGTTGTTAATGTTTAAGTACACAAATAATTGTATAATACATCCCAAATCCATCAAAGAACAAATATCAAATTCTTAAAAAGAAATGCATCACTACCACTAAAATCGAAGTTATTAACATAAATGCTAAGATACAAAGGATGTTCATTAACTCTAGGTCCTAAGCAAGCTTTTATCTCCCAAGACTTACATGTAAAAATATAAAAGGGAGTGAACTAAGATTAATAAACAATTCTCAAGTTATATAATAAAACAAAAATACAGTAGCAAGGTATTATATCAAATCTATAAAATATTGTATAATCAATATCATGTTTAGATATATCATAGATACATACCATATGACAAAGATTTCTAATGCATGAAATATAATAGAAATTATTGGCCCAATGTCATATTGTAAAAGATCTCATTCACTATCCATTACCATCTCTCTAATCTTTATTTTATTATCATCTTAATTTAGGAAACAACCTATTAGATGCTTACTGTCAGACCATTAATCTCAAACTCCCTTCAAGCCCACATGGTAAGTACTCGACCAACATATACATGGCAAGTCAATGATCTCCTATGGTTTAGAGTAAGTGTGTGGCACACAACCACAACAATATAATAGCTATGTTTAGGCTCTCTGTGGGTTCAAAATAGGCTAATGACACATAGCCAAAACATATAAGTAGCCAAGTTCATAGTCTCCCATCAATCTAGATTAGGCCAGTGGCGTGTAGTCACAACATATAAATAATCAAGTTTATGATCTTCTATGGGTCCAAAGTGGGTAGTAACTTGAATCCATGACTTATAAAGTTAGATAGGAGTCACATACTCTTATCTATTAATCATTATCTAGAGTGACCAAAACCTAAGGTTCACTACTTCCTAAACCTCATTATCATTAAGATTGTTTTCTTATCAAATCATTCATTATTCTAAAGTATTAACCCAACTTATTTGTGATGATTCTAAAATATTCCATTAAATCTAATTTGTGATGTGGGATGATTATAAGATTTCACCCAAAACCTTAATTCAACTATATAAAGCATCTTATCATATCTAGTCGTTACACTAATAACTAGTCTTTGCCCTTAGCATTATTTGGAATCCTATCTAGGATCATCTTATCTATTTATCTGAGCTCTTGCTTAAGTGTACATCTTTAGCTTAACACATAAGCACAATTTTAATGCCATGATAAAGTTTATAATATTTATCACATGAGTTCCACCAATGACTTATGGTTTACGGCCAAACCTAAGCCACTATGCCCATCTCAAAAGTCCCTTCTCAAACATATAATACCCCAAACTATTATATAAGGTGTCAACCCATGACCTAAAAGACTAATATGGTTACTCATTGTCTTGCCCAACAAACAAAGCTATGTTTAGAGTTTAGCAAACCTCAATGTAAGATCCATTAGCCCTTTACTCAGGCTTAACATAACTATTAAGGTTAAAATCAAGCTCACTAACTTAACCAACCTTCAGTTAAGGTATAATCAAGAGCCTTACTAATCCTACATCTTAATGAAGGTATTCTAAATGTTTCTTAAAATTCTTGTGTTCTTATTCCCACCTTAAATTCCATCATTAAGGTTTCATGATGCTAAAAGTCAAAAGTTAAGTATCAATTAAGCTTAAGAAGATAATTTAAACATTATTTGGGGTCTACTTAAAATATATATTATTTTTTTAAAAATTCCTTACGCTACCCACGACTTATCAATCCAAGATCACAAGGAAAAATCAACAACATCCCATTTCATTGTTTATTCATAAGGCTTCTTACTTTAGACCTCTATTTCAATAATTACCTGTAGCCTTAATCATGTTTAATTTCTAAACATAAATGCTATAACTTTAAGCCCTATACTTTTCAAAATCCAACCAAGGACATACTAAATTCAGACCCTAATATTTATAAACTAACAACTTATCTTAGTCATAACTAAAGTTAATTGGGTTTAAAAACTAACCTTGTAATTTCTTACCTCTTATGCCTTACTTGACAAAACCCACATCATTTTAGGCAAAATTGAGACCACTACTCAACTTTAGCCTTCTTTTAGGGCCAAACTTGAGCCTCCTAAGCCACTTCATAAATAAATCAAGAGCTCTACTTGCCCTAAATTTCATCCAAGGTTCTTCTTAGGTCTTTTACTACACCAAAGTCATTGGTTGAGCCTTTCCACTTCGCCCCAAATCTTGACCCATGGCAAAAAGTCCCTCTTGGCTATAAAAGATCACTATTAGGTTTGGTTTAAAAGTATCTCTTTCCTTAGTCCAAGGTTTACCCAAGAATTGCCACATCTATCATAATCACTATGTCCTATGATTCCTCTGAGAGCCACGACTCACTTTTAAGTGAAACTATAGCTAAGGTAACACTTCACTTAAACATGGATTTCATCATCTACTAAAATCCATTCTTGTACATCAAACATGTAAAGACTAGATTTTCATACAAATTGGTAGGTTAATTAAACTCCTATAAGTGTAATCATACATAACAAGATTATCACTCTTATATTCAACTCAAGTATGGCCATGACAATCTTCTTCCAACTCTAATCATGCATGGCCAAGAAAATTATCTAGTAACCAAATTATGGCCATGACATCATAATTCATCCATAAACAACACATGATAATTAGAACCATGCTACAAAACTTAATTTAATCTAACCACATCATTAAGGACTTCTTCTTAAATTCAAACTTTTCTTAATGTTGAACCAAGAACCTCTAATAGATTTTAAACAACCTAGGGATTCACCTAAATGTTATGACTTTGCTTAAATTTTTTTATGAGTTCTCAACCTTAAGCCCACTTATATAAAACCTACCCAACCCTTAAAAGCCTAGCCAAGTTCTCAACTAACCTAAGCTTAATCCAAGGCCAAAACTATTCCCGTCTTAGTTCCTCAACTAGAACTTGAGGAATATAACTCTCCTTAGAAGCCTTCTTGGTCAACTAAATGTCTAAATTGGGTCTCCCATGACTTAACCAAGCCAAGTTGCAAGCTTCCTAAGCAAGCATCATCAAAAGGAAATGCGTAGACACAAGGAGTCCTTAGGGTAGCCAAGTTTCATGTGTGTGCTCATAGATTCTTATTATGTCATAGTTCATAATTAAAAATTTAAAGATCCTCAATTCCAAATTAAAATTGTCACAATAAGCATGTAATTGTTTAAAGTAAAAATTTAAAGATTTCAATAAGGAACTATCCCTCACATTGCATAATATCCTAGTAAAATTAGAAATAAAAGAGGGCATGCTTTTAATTAATTTTAGTTCATAGGAGTTTTCTAACAAAAGTTATAAAGAACATGGTCCCTTAATAAAGTAAACTTGATTCTTAATTTCGTGCATTAATAATAATAATTAAGACATTATATTGCATACTAAAATTAAAATAATAAAAATCTTCCATTATAGAGTATGGGATTAAGTTGATATAAATCATGTCATTTGCACATAAACTCATGATTCAACAAGAGATTTAATCATTATCATGAGTTGAACCACAAATTCCTAAAATCAATTTATCAGTTTTAGAAGAATATTAAGTATTCACTATGATAAACTTCACATCATTATGATATTAAACATGATATCTTTCTGATCCATAAGTACGATACAAAACCATCCAAAACACATTACTATGTCATGGTTATGGTCAAGCAATTATCTTATACAAGTTTAAATTCAATTCTTATGCAAAGAACATCATAATCACATCATAAGAATGCTCTAAATTGTTGTTTCCTAGAATCATCTCTAGGATTCTACCATCATGGAACTAAATTAACACGTAGATCTGGGATTCATATGATCAGAGCAATGTATAAATCATCTTAATCAAATCCAACCACCATAACATGCATTCTTTAACATAATATTCAATTATTAATTATCTTATATTAGATTTAAATACATGATCTTGAAGTTCTTCTGACTTTAAACCATATAGTGAATTACTCCATGGAAATCTTCTTCTTCTTGCTTCAAGTTTGAGATTCCCCTTCCTTTTCCTTACTTATGGCTTGATTCCTTATGTTGACTCCTCTTGATTGGCATTCTAATTTTTCTTTTCCATGGTTAGGGCTTCTAAAACTCTTGCCAAAATTGCAAGCTAAAGCTTAATGCTTGGCTTGTAAAAGCTCTTTCCATTGACGCATCACTTGGAACAAAGATTCACTGCTCCTTGCAACTCATAATTAAGATTGATTCCATGCATACTCCTCATGTTTCCCTCTCAAACCCACTTAGAAAAACCACCTCTAATCCTCTAATGATAAATTAGACATCTTATATTTAGGCGTTTCCCTTGGAATATGTGGTTGGGATTCCAAGCATCTAATTCTTTTACTTATTTGCATGAAGTCGAAGCAAATTAAATTCTAACAATCTATTCAGTTTCTTCGTATTATAATTGTATGGCTACCATTTTCATACTATATGATGAGTTAAATCTCAATTCATCTATGCTTATCTCATTCATCATAATTGTAGATCATGTTATTTCTATAGTATGATACATTTTAGCTTGGTCAAGTTAAATATTCTATCTACATCATACTTATAAGGTTCCATCATCTTACTTGTATGATACTATTTTATGCACTACCTCACATCATAACCCAATAGTTCCTATGTTCAACACTACTCTTAGCTTGATTGTATTAATATAGTTTCACTATTCACATTGTATGATCCATATGCTCACTCGATATTCACTCATCGGACTTCGTTAATTTTTTTTTCTCTTTGAGAAAGAAGATCAAGAAGAGTATGAACAAAGTTCCTATACTTTTAACTTCTAGATTTTTTTATCATTTTTGAAGTCTATTGTGAAGCCTCTAGAGTAAGAATAAGAGTCCTTAGCTAGGAAGGATGACAACTCACATACTTCATTAAAAAAGTGAATGAGTCTTGCAACAAATACTTTGTCTATAATAAAGAATTTTATTCTATAATCCAAACCCTAAGGCATTAGAGGCATTACCTCTTACTTTAGAAATTTATACTTTATTCTAACCAGGAGTCCTTAAGATACCTCAAATCATAGAATAAGGTAAAGCCATAACATACTAAGTGGCCTAAATATATTCAAAGTTGCACCTTCATCCTCAAACATAAGCAAGATATAAAAAACAAAGTCTTTAATGCCTTAGTAAGAGAGTTAACCTACTTACCACAACTTCTGTCTCCATCATTAGCTTTGAAACCCTATCATGCTGATACCTAGATTGCATAGACTTTGAACCCATCTATAAGGAATTAGTTGCTAATCCAACTAAGGCCAAATATGATTATATGATTAAAGATGGTTTTGTTTTTCATGATAAGAAACTTTGCATATTGCAAACATCACTTAGGGATTTATTTGTTTAGGAGATACATGTAAGAGGACTATTAATCATTTTAGATGAGACAAAACCCGTGGCTATTGAAGTAGGTTTTTTGGTCAAGATTAAAGTGAATGTTGCTTGAATAGTTTTTGCATGTAAGACTTGTGTAGTCATCAAATATCATGCCCAAAACACTAAATTCTACATCCCATTAGTAGTACCATCATGATCATAGGAAGACCTTAATATAGATTTTATTTTTGGGTTACCTAAAGCCCATCAAAGACATGACTCCATCTTCATGGAGGTAGATTTATTTATGAAAATTATTGGATTCATCTTATGCATCAAAACTTTTGATGCCTCGTATATTGCTCAACTAATCTTTAATGAAGTGGTAAAGCTTCATGGTTTGCCTAAGACCATTTTGACTAATAAGGAAGTCCATTTCTCTTCATACTTTTGGAATACCTTAGGCATCTTATTTAAAATAAAGGTAGTGAATCATAGTTTATGAAATCTCTTATGTTGTTTGGTAGGAGAGAATGTAGGAATTAGGGTTTACCCTATACAAAGCATTCCTATAATAGTTCTATCAATATATCCATAAGAAAGAGCCCTTTTGAAGCCTATAATAGATATAAATCTCATAGCCCTATCTATGTTAGCATAAGAATTTACAAACCATTTAAGGAAGGTCCATGAACACATTAAATGAAAAACAAACCTCAATAATAAGAAATATAAGAGATTAGTTGATGCACACTAGAGGCATAAAGAATTTTAGGTAAGAGATTACATGATAATTCAAATCAAGTTTGAAAGTATCTCATTAAGAACTTTATGGAAGTTACATACAAGAGGCATTATTCCATTTTAAATCTTAAAAAAATTGGATTAAATGCCTACATTATGTACCTACCAGATGACTATGCTATTAGCAACACCTTTAACATCTTAGATTTCGTGGCTTACAATAACTAATTGTAATTCAAAGTGATACATTTGAGTCATCATCTACACTCCTTGAGAGTGAACGCTTACTTAAGTGTCCACCAACCATCATAGTAAGAATAATAAGAAAATTAAAAGAATACTAAATGACTAGACAACATTAAAAAGAAATTGGAGTTATTAGAGATATTTAATTCATTAGAATGGCTAACTAGACACCAATGACACTTGAATCATAAGAGAAGAGTTATATTGAATAAACCCAAATGCATTGAAGACTTATAAGAGCAATTCTAGAGTAATCGACTCATCAAAGATGAGTTTTTCCTACCCTTAAGGAATTGTTGAGGATATTAATCAAGATTTTTGTTACCTAAGAGCCAACAAAAACATGTCAACACTTTCAAAAAATTAAAGTAAATATTATAAAATGTATAGTCTATATATTTCCTAAAATGTTACTCCATGCTCAAATTGCATGATGGAAACACAAAAAAGAGAAAAAAAAAATAGCTTATTGGGCCCTATTTTATTTGCTTCACTACCTATAACTTGTCATCTACCCAAGCTAACCTAATCGATTGATCCAGACTATGTTCAACGAAAATAGTTCAATGAATAGGTCTTTTAAGCACGATTTGAATCACAAGTTCATGTAACCCACGAGAAATCAGTCATGCAACAAAGGCTCATGGGTAGAATTTGTGAGGCATTAACTAGAATCTGACCTATGATGTCATGATGACTTACCAACCTTCTTTATGATAAGCTTAATCAATTTTGTTCAGTGACTAATTGATGTTACAACAATCTTCCAAGCCATTTTGTGATATGCCAACTTATGACACTACCAATGCCACACTAGCCTACCAACCCTCTCTATAACATTCTGATCCATGACCAACTGACGCTATGACAACTTATCGAACCAATCCATGATAGAGCCATCAAATCTAGCCCACATCCTTAACATATAATATTGTACCTTTCTTCTCTCAAATTTATTCATTCAACCAAGTTTCACCATTAAAACTATAATTTAAGCTAAGGATTGGAAGCTACTAGAGTGATCCATTATGACAAGCTTAAGGTGCAGGTGATGTTTAGTACAACTACCATTATTTATCACTATTTCACAAGTCCTTGCTCCTAGCCTAATAAAGGTGTGAAAATTTTATAGTATAGCTCCAAACCTCACTTTTCTTAAGATAAGATACTTTTCTTATTTTGATTAATCATCTTTGTCAACCATAGGGGCCAACTACAATACTCTATTTTTTCTTATGATTATCTCCACTATTTTAGCTCTTATTTGTCTTAGTATATTCCACAACTATTTTGTGTCATCAATGACATCGATTCCTATTCTTTGCATATGTGTGCACTTTGTTCACCATCACTAACCTTCTATCATCACTTGGCCGTAGTTGCTTCAGGCCGTTACCATCACTGGCCGCCCACTATTGTCTGATTGCCTGACATTGCTTAGTAATCCACCATCACCAAACTATCCACTATCACCTGGCTGCTCATCGATATCCCACCATTTGATAATCACCAACCACTATAGTATGCCTTACACAATATTGGGGCATCCATCATTGCATCATTTTATTGTTCGATCATCATGTTGCATGATTATATAATTTTTTCTATGTTATAAATTTTTCATGTATTTTTATATTTTGAATTTTTATTTAATATGGTTAAAGCATTTGGAGTTAATGGCTTTAAAATTCTAAAGGTCTCTTTTATATTCCTAAGTAACTCCAAAGTGGTTTTTCTCATATTAACTTTTCATTTCTTCTATACTTATGTTATGTTCCAAGGTACATTTAGTTATATCTTCTCACTCATAGTTATCTAGCTCTCATTCATATATAAAAAAGAGAGGCTCCTTCATTATATGAGGAAATTATTCCTAAATAAGTTTTCTCTTATTTGTGTATTTTCATCTTTATAAGTAAAGTATGTATATCCAACTTTAGTCGAAGAGATTCTAACTTTCCCTCCTCTTGTAAGAGATGAGGTTCAAAGGTAAGAGACCTTCCACCAAGAAAGCTGACAACCAATCAAATTCCTTCTTCCTCCAACACCCTCTTTACCACATTCTTATGTCCTCATCTATGCTTTCACTCTTTTGATAAAACTACCAAACTAGTATCATACTCAATAAGGCTCTAAATTTCAATCGACCATCTTATTATCCCATTAACCAAGCTTCTTCACCAACCCAAACCTCTATCTTGTCACTTTTTTTATCATTGGTGCTCTACATGCCAACTTCAAAAAAAACTACAAGCCACCATCCTAAAAAAGATGAACTCTTTTCATAACTTTTATTTTTTAAGTCATTATCCAAAGTTAAAGCTACTCTTTTTTATTAAAGTAGTCCACATTGAGTTTTCTTTTGATTCTCTATTTTTTATGTATCAAATTAGATAACTACTCAATAGGATATTATATTTAACATTTAATATGCTATCACAAACTCCATTAAGTAACTTACACTACAACTTAGGATACTAATCTATAAATAATTTTAAAATACCACACGTGTCACCCAGCCCCAATTAGTGTATAGTATCTTTTATCATTCTTTATTAGTTTGTTGAGCATCTCTCATATTATAGGCTCCAAATTAGATGCTGATAGAAGTCTAATTTATCTTACATCATCATTCCTCACTCAACTTATACCAATTAAAATATTGATTTATATTCAACTCCTATTCTATGTATACTTTAGGATGTAGATTTTCATCAAAGGTTTGGGCTATAATTTAACTATTTTAAGGATAATTTCATTATCATCTATAAGACATGGTTCATAATGTAATGTATTATATATGGGTGTTCTCTAGGCCTTGGTAAGTTTTTGGGCTAATGATGTAAGGTGCTTAAGAACTCTAAATGGATTATTCATTTTACATTAGCCAACCTATTGTCCTTTATGTTAACATGGTCATGGTACATCTGAAGTTTGTTGGAGTCACTCCATTCTAATTATGCATGTAGAGTGACATTGGTACACCCTACTTAAGCACATGACCATACATAACACATTGTCCTAGAAATTTATAACAATAATAAAAGTGTCTAAGTAATTCTTAATCCAAAAGAATGAGCAATGTAATGTTTTGACTTACCAAGTTGGTTGTGCATCATCACTATCACTATCCAAGTAACATGTGTTCACCAAGATAAAACAACATCATAAGAATAACAGTTTGACCAAATCAATATTTATTTGACCATAAAAGTTATTTATTTATGATTCCTAAGGAAAAAAAGAAATTTTTTATTTTAAAATAAATTATTGCATAAAAAATTTAAAATGTTGTTTTAAAAAGTGTATTTTGAATTTTCATTTTTTTTTAATTTTTATTTGTTCTCTTAAAAATTTTAGCAAGTTGGGAAAACTATTCAAAATACCTACAAAGTAGAGATATTTAAAATAAATAATTTAAATAACATAAAATAGAGTGTAGAAATTAATGTTTTATTTCTATAAGCTAATCAAAAGCCAAAAGACATAGTTTTACTTCAAACTAGGTTTGATTATGTGACTTTTTTGAACTAGACCAAGTTATAAACCTAACATTTTACTAAGCTAGTCAATATTTCATAGTATTTCACACTTTATTGATGGTGAAATGAACTTGGAGAATAGAAAGAATTGAGCAAAGTTGTGCATGTCAAGAAAATAATTTTGTGCAAGATGCGTATTCCTAGACTAGAATATGCTTTAATACCAATTTATGCAAGACAAATCATATATTTATAGTATATTATTTAACTATTTTCTTTACCCACAATAATATTTATAGAATTTTGAGAACATGTATGCAAATGCTAGGAGATCAAATTGAGTATCTCAGTCCACAAACACTCTTAACAAAGAGGACTAGTGTAACAAAAAGTTATCACCTTAGATAAGAAATATCATAACAAAACTAAAGAAGAGTAAGTAGAAAGATGTAATAAAGACAAAAATGTAAGAAAGGAGAAAATAACATTGGAACAAACAACCTAATCTAACAATTATGCACTATACAACCATCCACCCAAAAACCTTAGAAGCAAAAGAAGAGAAGAGAAAAAAAAGACAAACAAAGAATAAGAATTTAAAATAGAAAAAAGTCATATTTTAGAAAACACTTACTTGGAACCTTCTTATCTTTAGATTAATATTTTACTATTTAAGTATCACCACCCTCTTGGAGTTTAGTCAAATTATGATAAATGTAGAAAAGCGATTGCTTAAAACTTGAGTATCATTCATTAGATGAATAATTAGATCACTACGAAAGCAACTTGAATGTTGTGTTATCATTAAAATCATACTTAGGATCATTTGATTCAATAATATCCTCCATTTTGATGATGATAAATATTTATTTATAAGAAAATATTAAGTTATAAAAAGTTTCTATAATAGCATAAGACATTCTCAATATATGAATTTTACACACAAAGCACTATATTTTTACATAAAAAAGTAACTTGCATGAATAGCTTTTCATCTTTTTGCTCTATCAAATTATCATATTGACACAAAAAGTAATAATCTATATGCATAGTATTTCATCACTTACCCTTTGTTAAATTATCCTCTAATTTTTGTATATGAAAGTATCTTTATTGTCACACTTCATGCACTCTCTTGGTTTGTTATTATCAAAGAAATAAATCAGATTTAAATCAATTTAAAGTCAAGTTTCATCTAATACCAATTATTAAAAAAAATCAATCTACACTAGTGCCATTTGATTGACGTTAAAAAATCAATCTACTAATTATCGAAACAAACTATTAGTGAATAACATTTATCATAAGAAATAACATGTATTAATGACACCAAATATTTATAATAATTGTAGATTAAGTGATTCTTGTTTAGGAAATTATGGAATGCAGATGATAAGCATCTTCTACTCAGTGCTTTTATGTTTATTTTGTCCAACACTATGTGCTACTATAAGAGAGAAATTTTTAAATTTATTTAAAAGTTTTTCTCCTTTTTTCTAAAGGTTTAAGATAAATCATATATTTTCTTCGTAAAGGCTTAAATTAGAACTTATAAATCCCTTTTTGAAGATAATTATAGACAAAAGTATAGATTAATACCACTTATTAAGAAATAAAAATTTTGGTATCAAGAGGATGCATTAAAATAAACATAGCCTTATTTAATTAAAATAATATCATCTTAATTTGTCAAGCTTGGGATATTAATTTTGAACAAGATTGAGCACATTGGAATAAAAATTTTATTTAACTTGATTAAATAATAATGTTATATCGAAGCATATATTCAAAGTGCATTAATTGAATTACATTAAGATCTTATATAATATTGGTCCAATAAGCTAGAATCTCTATGTTCTCTTAAATTAAGATTATGTAAGTGTTTTATTAGATATGTCACATGAAAATTATAAATTAACTATGTACCTTATATTCTATATACGATATCCAAATATTTGTCATAAGGATAATTCTTATCATTTTGGTATAGTCAACTAATTGGTTGCTCATATGAGTTTGGGGCGAGATAGTAATCAATATTTTGACATAGCCCAAGAACTAGATGTGCTAAGTTATGCAACACAAGTTTAGAGAAACTAGCATATATGATATCCTTAAAATAACCTTTATATGCAAGGTCGTTATTTCTAAATATTCACTATGGTTCATCAAGTATTCATTAGAAACTAATAGGTATGATAATTCTAATATGAAATTTAAGCCTAAAACCATGGGAATGTTTGTATTAAAAATCATTAGCTACAAATAATAAGACAGCAACTGAGCTAACACATTTTTCTCTAAAATTAAATTATTAATTTTAGAAACATTCTACAAGGAGTTCTCTTCATAATCAATTAATTTTTCATTAGTGTCTCTAAGAAATTCTACATTCAAAGTAGCATCACATGCCAATGATTCATTAATTTTCATAAGCTTTTCATAATTGTCTTCAAGCTCATAAACATATGTTTCATGACTTGAACATCTATATTTGAGCCTAACAAACTTTTGAGATAGGTTGTTATGCTCTTCTATAAGTTCATCAAAATAATTCAGAAGATCACAATAAGAGGAAACTCTAGAAGTACTTCACTATTTGATCAATCATGTGTAAATCTATCCAAGCTAATTGAATAAATGGTACTTAGAGGGCCTTTTCTTCTTCTTCTATTCACTTCTTTTCAATTTTTTTTCTTAGCTTTCTCTCCTCATTGGTTTGAGCCTTTTTCTTTTTATAAGTCATCTAGCTTAATATAGCCTCATAATAAACTTCTAGATCATAGATGTAGCTCAATATGCCATTAATAAGACAACAAAGCAACACATCAATTCTTTTTCCACTTGGTTTCATGATTCTTAACAACTTTAGATCAATTTCAAGTGTGGCATGTCTTGGAATATCATGTGGATTTTCATTAAAGATCATACATCAAAATCTATAGTTTTATGAAAGATTTAAATGCATTATTTCATGCAACAAAACATTTTATTTCAAATAATGGGATTGATAGTACATAATTGGAAAATAATTTTGCAAGATAAACTATAATACTTTTCAAGAATTGAATTTTGAAAGATTAAAACAAAAAGGAATACTATTAGAAGGGATAAAGCTTTTCAAAACAAAATTTTGCAAGGTCAACAGTGCTATGCAATAAGATCTACTCTCAGTCATTCGACTTAAATTAAATACAAAACTTTTCAAATAAAGTACCATACTATGATACACCTTATTATTTATCAATTATAAATATAGATCTTTCAATTCAAGCAGCCTCACTAATACCAACCAATAAGCCCTAGGGATGATCACTTATAAGATATGTGTTTTGAGCCACTTAAGTTATGCACTTCTAAAGATCACTTATGTCCACTTGGGGGTGAATTAGGCTATTAAATGTTTTCAAAGTATAACATTTATATACAAAACATGACTTGATATGATTTGTTAATTAAAGATCACAAGTAAGAATAAGTACATAAAGAAAAGAATAGCGAAAGTTTTTCAAGTCATTAAGTTCCTACCAAATCAGCCTACATCCACCCTATACCAAAAAACTAGAGTTAGCAATTTTCTTTCATTATTTTGGTGAAACTAGTGGAGAAACCAAAACTAATTTGTTGAATTTTTCTAAGGTTCTAATACACCCTCTTGAGTTTTTATGAGCTCAAACTCAATTCTCTCTTGATTTGTTTTTGAGCTTAAACTCAACCCTCAATAAATTTTTCCTCAAGGCTCAATCTTAGCCATCTTTTGGTCTTTTTAAGGATGAAACCCAACTTTAACTTTTTTTGGCTCAAAAAACCATTACAAAAAGTCTCACACAAGACACATCTTAAATTAAAACTCAAAGCAAATGATAAACTGAATAATTAAAAATATAATATGGAATTATACAAAGTTGTTTGAGAATAAGCAAGACATTGTGTAAGAGAAGAGTTTGTCAAAGCAAATAGTGAATGGATGTAACCTTATCTAATAATTGTACTTCAAGATCTTCTAAATGAAGCTTATGCTTTATGCAATAGTTAGAGGTTAGGAAATTTAATTTTTTACCATGAAGATGAGCTAAGTAGCCAACATAAGGTTTCCAAACTTTTCTCCAAATTTACCAAAATATATTTCTTAAGGATTTTCCAAAAGTTTGATTTTGATAATTTAAGGGTTTATATAGATTCCAAGGAGCTATTAGAAACTCCCATAATCCTTAATTGAATGTTGCTCCAAAGTCTCCATGCTAATATGAACATTTTGACCAAATTTGGTAGTAGCCATTAAAGCCCATTCATAAAGAATTTGATTACAGTTAAAAATCTTTAGTCTCCTCCAAAAGAATATGTTAGAACATATTTCTTCAAGTTAGATTTATGGAAGATATCATGTATCCCCACTAAAACATCTAGCAATTATAGTCAGTGTGCCATTAACCCATTCTTATTCATAATCCAATAACATCCAATGCATCTGGTTCTCAACTCAGAAGCTTTTTTAAATTTGAATAATCCTTACATAAGATTGACTTTCAAAAATACTTGATCTCCGATCTTAAAGCTTACTAATCTATGCTTATTATCAAAGTATTTTTTTGTTGGCCCTGCACCACATGGAGTCCCTTATGTAATATGTAGATCTCTTTAGTAGTATCCTCAATAATTTGAGGTCCAAACATCTTTCTAAACATTTCATCAACCCAAATAAGGGAGATATATAATGACAATAGTATAAAGACTTGTATAATGCTATGCTAATAGACAATTGATAATTATTATTATAAATAAACTCTATCAGTGACAACTGTCTAATAAGATAAAACATAGAGTCTCATAATATTCTTTCTAATTTAGAATCTAATTAAAGATGATAGATTGTTTTAAACTAAAAAGTTGTTTTTAAAGCCTATTGTAAGTGATTCCTAAACTAAGAAGTGAACTTATTATCTCTATCTAAAATGATCATTCTAGGCATTTCATGTAATCGAACAACCTACTATACATATAGCTCTTCTAAGTTCCTACTAAATATGTCTTATTCATAGTAAGAAAATGAGTTCATTTAATTAATTAATTCACTCTGACCCAAATCACATTATAGGCCTACTGAGTCCTTTAAAAGCTAGAGACAAAATTCATAAATATCTTATCCTATTTGCATTCTGGTATGACCAAATTTTTTTATTAGATCACTATGCTTCTATTACTTTGTTTTAACTCTCTCGCAGACTAAACACCTTTGAACATTACAAATCATATCCTTTATTAAACCTCTCCACTAAAGGAATGTCTTGAGGTTCTATACATCTCGGCCTCTCATGGGTGAATCGCTAGCCTACTAGTATAAGCTTCTCTTAGTAGTGTCACACCCATCCTTTTTAACGCAATGTTTTTTAAACTTCTTAGTTGCAAAACAATCAATGCATTGGTCAATGTACTTAAGTAGACACCTTCATTTCCTAAGCTTGACGTGAAAACTAGGTGGTCCACCAAATTTGATTATTATAATCATGATGTGTAGCCTAAAATGAATCATATATGTTTACCAATTGGTCACCCAAATGATTAAAAATTTGTCACTCTAGGTAAAGATAACTCACCAACAACATTAGTGTCTACATGGTACCAAAGCAACATATTGAAACCTTTCATAATATCAAACATAAATCAATAAAGTCACTAGCCATCATGACTCACACACAACAAATAGATCCAAGTCCATCAAATAAGAGATAAGTAAAAAAGATGTAATGTCCAAACAATCTTAATAAAAGTCCATTACAACTACAAATCTATCAAATATAATAGTATTATCAAAAAGGAAAATGATCACTACTAAAACTATGACATCATGAACTACAAAGCTAAATATAAAGAGTGTTAGGATGCAATGACTCAGTCACCCTTGACTCTGACTCCTATGCATGCTCTTAACTTCTTGAGCCTACATTAAATGTATAGGGGATTGAGTCAAAAAACTCAATGTAGAATCCTCATGTCATGCTGTAAATATCATCATGCAACAACATGAAAATATAATGATCAAGTATAGCAAGATATAATTAAATATCATATATAAGATGAACTAACATAACATGCATAAATGCCTTAGTCTACCAAACCGAGTTAAGACATGACTTGGCCATTACCATAAAATAACTACATTATTCATTGACCCTAATGACATACCTCTAAGATGCATAATGTATTCATTAAACATTAGAACCATGTACATTATAATTATATGATGTAGTACACTAGGTGCATAATGCCTCTAGAAATTTAGCGCTCCCTCCATACCCATAGAAATTCTATCATAAGGTCTAACACTTCTAAAAAATGCTAATAGTATACAATCACATAATCTAACACTCCCTATTAGGCTCTTCTAATCCTACAAGTCTCTAATCATGTAATCTAATACCCTTTTATTAAATTCTGTCAATCACATAAGTCTCTAATCATATAATACAACACTCTCTCCTTGGGCTCTACTAATCACACAAGTCTCTGGACATGTTATCTGTCACTCCCTCCTTGGGCTTTGCTAACTACACAAGTATTTATTCATGTAATCTAACACTCCTACCTTGGGTTCTACCAATCACACGTGTCTTTGATTATGTGATTTAACACTCTTCTTGGGCTCCACTAATCATACAAGTATCTAATTATGACACTCCCTCCTTGGGCTCTACTAATCACATAAGTGTCTAGTCATGTAATTTGGCACTCTCTTATGGGCTTTGCGATCACATGAGCCTCTAATCATATAATCTAACACTCTCTTTCTATGCTCTACTAATCACAAAAGTATTTAATCATGTAATGTAATAATCCTTCCTTGGGTGTTTACCAATCACACAATTATGTCTCTCCTTATATGGTGAGGGTTTTAGTCACTAACATCCCCACTTTTAGAGCTTAAGAGCCTAAACATGTGGTTCACTACTTCATAATCATGCATTCTTACTATAAGAGTGTACTTATAACCTATTCGATTCTCTTACTTTACATCTTAGATATGTTGGACTTATTCCCCAACATTATAACCAATCATCTAGTTTACTCAAGAATATTCTTCTAACCCTAGTTCTCTATTTGGGATGATCCTTTGATTTCCTTTAAACCCCTAATCAACTATCTAGGGCATCCTATGGTTTCATTCTAGCCATAGTAAATTATTTATGGTATCCTATGGATTGCTTCCAACACTGATGCATTATCTCAGGTATCCTTCATTTGAAACCCTAATCCTTTATCAAGGATACCCTAGGGTTTTTCTAAACCTTAAATGCCTTATCTAAAATACCTTATATTTTAACCAACATTTGTAAGGCAATTATTAGCCCACTTGGCTAAGTCTTATGATCATCCCAAGGCCATAACCAAGCCCTCACTTAAACTTGGAATTTATCTAAAGTCCAAGATGAGAGCCCCTCCAAACCAAGGCCTCATCCAAAGCACACTCAAGGACTCACCAAATACTCATGTTCTTAGTTTAACCATTAATTCTTCTTTTAAGTTTTTCTCAATTCTAAAACTATAAATCTAATCATTCCTATAAGCCCAAGCCTACATGAGGTAATGCACTATGCTTAGCAACATGAAATTGTTATCTAAAGTTCAAAAAAGAAGTATAAAATGTAAAAGAATATGATGAAGTACAAGATCTATAAAGATATTTCTAAAATTTACAACTTTCCTTATCAGGATTAGGCTATTACACGAAAGATCAACTTGGCATCATGGTTTTTTTGTTAACTAAGATATCATTTGATAAATAAATTTGGTAAATATATTATCTTACATGCTCTTTCTCATAAGAAAATGATCACTTTGCATGGTTTAATTCATGCAACATTTTTCACATCAACTATTTTTGATCTGGGGTTTCATGTAAAGTACATAAATATAAATTATAGCATCAATTAGATTAAGTCTCACACATGCTTCTAATCATAAATTTCTAATATCATGGTTTTTTTGCCAACAACATGAGTTTATATTTACATGTTAGATCTAGGTTTCATGTGAGAATATCTTCATGATATCAACTAATCACTATCAAAAGCATGTTTATCAAAATGCTTGATTCTTAACCTATCATATATCTAATTGATGTGAGAAATCAAAAGGTTCATCCTACCTCTTAAGTCAAGTAATGGACTACTCGAAGGAATAAGCCTTTCCTCCTCTTCAAGCTTGTGGTCTCATCCACTTTTTCTTCTCCCTTGGCTTACCTCTCCTCCTTGGCTCCTCTCAAGTAAGGTCTAACTTGATTCTTCTCATGGCTAGGGTTTCTAAAACTCTAGCACAAATCACATACAATGCCTTATATAGAGTTGTATAACTAATCTTATAATTATGGCATTTTAAATAGTTAGCTAGGGTTTACTCCTTCAAGAAATCACATGATTATCCCTTTCAATTTCCTTTTGGTAATTGTGTCATATTCTCTTAATATGGTTAGTTACCAAATTCTTAATTCAAGGTACAACATGTAATGGTATGGCTAGGGTTTAGGTTTGTACAAACTATCTTTTAGCATGCATCATGACAAAAATTCAAAATTCAACATTCTTACCACAAGCTATCACCTTAACTCCTAATTTTTAGGAGTTTCTATGTTAACTAGATTAAGTCACATGATTTTAGATTAATTAAAATCATCCAAGGTCAACCTAATCATAATCATTAAGTGATCTTATTCTATGCATGATAAACAAACAATCTAGCTTAACCATTTAATTTATAAGTACTAAATCAATAAATCAAGAGGAATGAACATATGTTATTCAATTAAGGATCATTTTTACACTAAGAAATCTTAGGAATGTAACATTCTCATTACAGTAATTAGAGTTATTTTTCTAACATCTGATAAATAGCTTTACCCACTTGTAGTGAACCTCACTCTTAACCTTCCATGTAGCCTCACTCGTGATTATTCCATAAACGTTCACCATAAGCAAGTTATTGTTCTTAGTTATTAGGTATTGAACTCCAAAATGATCAATGGTCACTCCTAATAAGTTACATCTAACTATAGCTAAAAATTCCTTAGGCTCCTCCTGAAGAATGTGAGATTGATCAGGAGCATACTTCTTTAAGTTAGATACATAAAATACATCTTGTATCCTTGCTAAAGCATCTTGCAACTAGAGTAGTATGACATAATCTAATCTTCTCCACAATTTAGTATAGTTCAATATATCTGAGTCTTAACTTAGAAGACTTCCTAAGTTTAAACAATCTTTATATAGTACAAACCTTTAGAATTACCTGATCTCTAACCTCAAAGCTTACCAACTTATGCTTATCATCAAAATATTTTTTCTAATGATCCTATACATCATATAATTTGTGAAACTCCTCAATAGTTTCTTCAATGATCTGGGGTCCAAACATCTATCTACACTTCCTCTCAACCCAACACATAAGAGAACTACAATATCAACAATACATAACCTCATACGAAACCATGGCAATAGTTGACTAATAGTTGTTATTATAAATAAACTCTATTCGTGATACCTTCCTAAACTAATTTGAAGAATAAGACTACTCATTGAGCCTTAAGAGGTCTTCTAAGTCTAGATTTTTTTTTGATTGGTTATTAACATAAGGATGATAGGATGTACTGGATCAAAGAGTAGTTCCTAAATCTTGATGTAAGTGCTTTTAAAATTGAGAGGTAAATTTTATATCTCTATTTGAGATAATCACTCTAAAAATTTACTGTAATATAGAAATCTACTGCACATATGACTCTATTAATATGTATGTTGAATCTATCTTTCTCACCACAAATAAATAACATAATTTAGTCAATCAATCCTCTATGAGCCAAATCATATCATAACTCTACCTAGTACTCAACATGCTTAAGGAAAAATCCATGGTGATCTCATCTCATTTCTATTTTGGTATTGCTAAGTTTTGAAGTAGACTATTAAGTTTCTAATGCTTAGCTTTAACTCTTTAATAAAATAAGTATTTATGAGCACAATGTTACACCACTCAAGGTTTATAGCCAAAGTGTGTGATTATCACTTTAATATATAATTTAAATTACTTTAAATTCATGTGATAAAGTTAAATTGTTGCTAAATATGTTGTGTGAAAATTGTATAATACAATTGAAGAATATCATATGCTACAATGAGCACTAAAAATCTATCAAGCCTCAACTATGAATATCATATAATATGATTATAATAAAGATATATTACAATCTGGAAATAATAATAATTAGGATACGAGTGTGAATGGTCATAAAATTTTTCTACTGAGCGTATTAGCCCGATTGTGACATCGTATGGAGACAACAATATAGATCATAAGAGATTCTCTGAGTTATAATCTAAATGTATTAGTGTAAAAGAAAGGTATACACATATAATACTGAGAAAATAAATTATTGTAATTATATAAGTATGATTACACACTATAAGAGGGAATTATAGTGTAAAAAACATGACTATGCATAGAGTATCATATAAGTACAAATACATGCTAATATAAGTACACTCCATGGAACTATTAGGTAGTAATAATAGATCCATCCTATAATACAGTGCCATAATGATATAGTGCTAGTTAAACTTTGAGATGTCGAATACACCATAGTTTCATAAATAGCTACTCTTGATCCTGATCACTGAGATGAAGATGTCTTAAATCTAAAGGTTGGAAATGACTTGTATAAGGCTGGTTTGTTAAGAAAATCCCTTGATTTTAAAGATTGGTTACCTATGAAAAGACATGGTATGCTAAGGTTAGAAATTTTTATTTAATGTTAACTATAATTAACATAAGGAGGATTGAACCATGAAGACTATGGAGGCCAAGGTTGAGAGTAAGAGTAAGAAAGAGATTTGCAAGCCAAAACTATCAAGAGAAGGAGATCCAAAGTGGTGTAAACCTCTACCAAGTCTAAGAGGTAGGATTCCCATACCTTGAATATAAATATAGATGCATGTTAAGAGATTAAAATCTAGTATTTTACTACAAATTAGACACTATTGTCTCTCATTGATAGAAAATTTGAAGCATGTGAATTATATTACTTGAAATTCTAGCCTAAGCTCTCAATTAAGGTGAAGAAATTAAGATGTATGTTTCCTTAAGTAAGTTTAACTAAAAACTTAGATTGTTTAGCCATGCTAAATTGAATAACCATGTTGAAAATAAGGAGTTACAATCATGTTAAGATTGATTTGAAGCAATTTGGTAAAATGTTAAATTATATATGATGTTCAGCGTATGTTAGCCAAGAGTGTTAATTCATGATATTTGATGAATTTCTTAGTTAATCAATGATTTATATTTGTGATCTCTTAAGGCTTTCTAGAGCTAAAAATATTAAGTTACGAGTACCTTAATGATATCATAAATTGTTATTAAGATTATTTGGCACATGCTTGAAGATTTGTTGATATTCTTTAGCATAGATTGGTGCTAAAATTTATGTGAACATGAATATTTATGATGTTATTTTTGTTGGAAATACAATCATGCTTGCAAATTGACAAAACCATAACTTGTGCAACAAAGGAAAAAGGCTATCATTCTTTCATGGTTGATATATTTCTTGGAAGTATCATTGTGAAGATGTGGATTTCTATACATTATTTCTCATCACTTTAAGTCATTTTTTCATTGATGACTTAATTTCATGAGTTGGATGATTATTTCTAATCATGATAGAATTCAAATTGTGCAAAGTGTGAATATATTGAAATCTAAATTTGGTATTGAAAGAATGTTGGTTGAAAGCTATATTAATCATATTGCGGCGATTCTTTTAGTTAAATTCATGCATGTAGTTGTAATCTTTTAAATATTGTTGAGAATAAAAGTATAAAAATATGATCACTCGTGAAAATTATGCTTGTTAGCATGATCTTTAATTTAGATTTATTTATTAAATGTTAAGATTATTTTTGTTATATGCAAATAAGTGTTGGCTTGATGAATTATGATTCATAATAAGACATCTTGTTGGAACTTGCAACCATACTTTATGAAACGAAATAACCATGGCTTGGACATGTAAGGCAAATTGTAACATCAAGCTTAAATTCACATGAATTATTGACATAAACTCTTGGAAACATTCAATTTCTTAGAAGAGTTTGAGATTTTCTACAAGCATTGTGGTGGAAACTTTAGCTAAGAACAACCATTAATAATTGAGAAAATGTAAGAATGATGACCTAAGAATGAATTTATTTAAAGCTAGGTCATATGGCACTTATGAATCACAAGAAAACCTTCTTCAAAACAAAACCTAGGATTGATTTTTATAATCAAATAAGGCTATTTGCCTCAAGTTAAGCCTTAGTGCTTGGTAATAAAGCTTGGCCATAGGCTTGGCCTTAAAAGAGACCTTGGATGGCTTTAAGGTGATGGACAGCTCATGGGTTCCTTGTAAGGAGGGCTTGTGAGGAATCCCAACTAAGCCCTAAAAGAAGGCTAGGATAATTGATGGGCTTGATTAAGTTTGATTAGAAGAAAAATTTAACTTTAAAACCTTAAAATAAGTATACTAGGTTTTGCTATTAATCATTACCTGTGGCTTTTAGAATTTTCTTAATTGAAAAACCAACCTTAAATGGACGTTTGAGTTACTAAAAAGGGGTTTGTAGCTTCAGGTTTTGCCTTGTGGGTTAGTGCAAGGCTCGATCATGTAATATAAGGAGTGACTTAAAAAGGGCCTTAGATGTCTTCCAAGGCAAATGAGCTAATGGGTTTTCTTGTAGAAAGTCTTGTGGAGCTTGACTTAGCCATGGAAGAAGGCTAGGGGAGGTTTATGTCTTGAGTAAGTGTAGCAAAGAGTGGTTTGGTTAAGTAAGCTAGTAAACTAGGAAAAATATCAATCTAGTTAAGAGGCATAGGTTGGTTAAGACTAGATTTGTGACATTGTTTAATCAAGCAAACCTAGGAATTAAAAATTAGATTGTGAAAGTTTTGAAATTCAAGTCTTAAAGTTGAAATTTTAATGTCTTAGATTTGAAATTTGAATATTTAGGATTTAAAATTAAAATATCTTAGGTTTGCAATTTGAGCCTATGTTAAAGTTAGGAACCTTAGATAGTTGAAGGTAAGTTAGAACTTGAAATTACCTTAGATAAAATTAAGAATAACTTAGAAATTAGGTGTAATGAACTCTTAAGGACTAAGATCTTACATGAAGTAAATAGTAAGATAAGAATTAAGATTAAATTGATAACATTGTTACCTAATATGAATTTAAGTACACAAAGAATTAGGCCATGATATGATGAGGCTCTTAGCTAGACCCTAAGTGAGGGTTGATTGATATTGAAAACTTGATTTTAGTTTTAAGAATAGTATTAGACTTAATTAAGGGATTAAATCACTTGGATTTTAGTTAAACTATATTTTAGTTTGATTTGATGGATTTGATCATGAGAAATACTAAATTAAGCTCTTAGGACATGGATTGATACCTTAAATGATGGTCTATGATGTATAAATGGCTCAATAGAGGCCTTTAGTAAGGTGATTGACTTACATTTGCTTGTGAGACAAGAGTGAGTTACTAGTAAAACTTGTGTTAACCAAAGTTAAATAATAAAGATTGACTTAAAGGGTTTGAGTTTTGGATTTATAACTTAAGTACTCAAATAAACAAAAGGAATCCAATATGACTTCTATATTAAGATTGGGCAAGGACTAGACATAAAAATATAAAACTTTAAAGAGAAAATTACTTAAGATAGGCATATTAGGATTTGCTAAAAATCTTAAGTTAGCTTAAATAATAGAGTAGGATTTAAAGAGACCAAGATAGTTGGTTAATAGTTTAGTGTTCTAAGAAAATCATAGATGATATATTAGAGTTTGATAACCCTAGATAAATGCAAGTAAATTAAGATTGATGTTAAGCAAGTCTATTGATGATGACATACATTAAGATGCAATGGATCTCTATGATGGACTCCACAACCAAGATTAAGATAGATTAGATATACTAGATGGTAGGACTCTATCAGATTTAGTGGTTGCATGCCTCATTGCTAGAACATCATGGGATACCATAGGCAAGTCTAAGCATATGATGGTTGAGCACAATGTGTGATAAGATTCCTTAAGCTTCGTGAAGTGATCCTTGTGATTGACAAAGCTTACTTTAGGAATGTAAAATCATGTGTGGAAGATTCTAGGTTGATTCTGTGCCATTATAAGGTATAACAGGTGACCATGGATGTCATGCCCCACCTAACCCATCTAAGTAGGGAGTGACAAATGAGACCAATTTCAACCAAATTTTTCTTCTCAATAATTTTTAAATCTAATTAAATTGTTAATAATTTGATACAACAAATAGACAATCTGTCCTATAAGTTATCTGTTTTTTATATAATAATTTATCATATATATATATATATATATATATATATATATACAACTAATATCACATAAATAATAGATTTTACCATCCACATAAAAATTAAAACTAAAAATCATATTTAAATCACCATTCATATCAGCCAAATCCAAAGAATTCTAAACAAACCATAGATATATAGAATACAAATCACACACCACTACTATAATGCACTAACATCAAACAAAGTTAAAATCCAAATAATATCATATAGTTTATATCATAATCACAAGACAGATCACTTTCATCAAGTCCTGAACATCCAAGACATACTCACCACATGAATCCTCAATCTTAATAAAATTGCTATCTCAAAATTTTGAACCTAGCTAACTTATAATGTAAGTAAGAGGAATGAGTCTCAAAACATATAATGTATAAATCATAAATTACTAGATAATATAATATAAGAAATTTAAGGAATCACAAAGTAATTAACCAATTAATAATTGACGTAAGTAAGAAAGAACAAATATATTAAATTAAAAACTAATCTAGTAAAAAAATGTCATATTTTATTGAATTTATATTTTTCATTTACTTATAAGTTTTTATTTATTTATTTATTTATTTTATTTTTCTAAATTCATTTTTAACTCAATTTGAGCCTTATTTAACCTTGACAATTATTCATACTTACATGTCATATCATGTCTATATTAATACTATCAGAAGATTAAGTCTTTGTTATAGGCATATAATTCTGTTGACATTATATTAGTCCTCATCAGCATGGCTTTAGAAACCAACACCTAGCTACCCTACAAACTCATAAGTTAGTGACAGTATCTCTGACATGGGCTACACACCTACATATAATCACCCTATTAGTCCAAAGATAGCTAATGACAACCCTCTAAGATGTCAATCATGACATCGTATGACATCATCTTATATCAAAGTATGGTCAACGACCATACTCAGCCATCTTATATAAAATACTAACAGTAAATTATAGTATGGTCCTAGGTACCATACCCGAGTCAAGACATAACATCATAATAAAAAGCATAGTTTTTGTTATTTTATCATGTCTATTCAATGTGTCATTCTCATGGAATAATTCATATAAATAATTTTTCATTTCTCAATTATTTGCATACCACTTTCTTTTAATTTTATAACTGTATAACTCTTATTTATTTTTGAACAATAAGTCACAAAAATCTCGTGATTCAAATCCAAATGCATGAACAAGTTCAAATCTCATGATCATAAATAAGAAATATTATTTTATTATAAATATACACAAAAAAATTAATAAATAAGTATACTTACATCATAACTAATCAATTTATCCATCTGATCTATGTGCTAAGTATCTATCTCATTAATTGATTTTCCTTTTTGATCCTATGCAATATGGACATATCTAATTATATTCTTCATAACTTGTCTAAGTTATTTCATAATTAAATTAATCCTAATTTTTAATTATAATAAGATTGTAACCAATTCTTCTTAACTTTTGTAAGTATTTATGCATTTAAACACCTAAAATAATAATTATAATAATAAATAACATTTCAGTTCTTTTATTACTTGGCTTCTCTTTCACATTTTTTCTCTTTCAACTCGAAGTTTAAAATTTCTTAAGTTCACTAGATCTCTTCCTCACTTTCATAATGACAAAAAGGAAATTACTTTATTTAAAATATTTTGATTCTAGCCATAACATCTTGAAATCTCAATTCAATGCAACAAAATCAAAAGTATCAATCTTGATTTTGACTATCACGATGAGCAAACCATGCATAGATTAAGGTAAACTCCAAAGTCCCCCAATTATACTCAAAAAGATGCTCATTCTGCTATGAAATTGAAGTCTTACCATTAATTAGCCATCGTTTGTGCAATAAGAAAATGAATTTTTGATTGATAGATCACAATTTTTATCATGTCAATGAAATCTCCAATGTCAGGGTTGCAAGGAAGTAATAAATTGAAAAGGGAAGCTTCACTTTACTTGAATTAAAGATTTTCCTCAAGATTTGAAGCATCTCGTGTGAGAAGGAGAGGGATTAGGGTTCATGAACGCTGTGACATGAAATAGAATAGGGGATTTTGTGTTTTCTGTGTTTTTATTATCAATAATATATAGTATGATTTAATTATAATATATACTAATTAATTGTATTATAAATTTAAAAATGCATATTAACTTCAAATAGACTTTTGATTTACATGAAATTAGTACCATTAAATTCATCTTGAAAAAACATTTATTAAAAAATATTTTTATAATAAAATTTTGAAATACTTTTTCATGACATGTATTATGAGAAAAGTCACAAATATCTTTTAAATATGCTATTTAGTAGATAACTTGTGCCCATAATATCAAATTGGCATAATAGTAGTATTTAATATGATAAGTACATATTATAAAGCTAATAACATTTTATAATAATATTTAAAAATTTAGAGTATTATAATTCTCTCATTCTCACAGAAAATATGTCACAAAATTTAAAATAATTTTAGATATCTTATCATCATGTCTACTCTACCTCCCAAGTTGCTTCTCTCATAGATTGGTTCCACCAAAGCACTTTAATCATAGGATAACTTTGTTTCTCATCATCTTTCTTCATGATTCAAAAATTTTACTAACATTTTCATGTACATCATATTTGGTTGCATCTCAATATTCTTTGTATCATAACTTATAATATGTGAAGGATCTAAAATATAATTTTTTTAGCGATGAGAAATGAAGCACATTATGAACATTAGCTAATTTTGGTAGCAATGCTAATCAATAAGCCACTTATCTAACTCTTTTTAGGATTTGAAAAGGTCTTATAAATTTTTGGCTTAAGCTTACCTAGCTTACCGAAATTTTTACATCTTTTATTGGGCTTACCTTTAAAAACATATGATCCCCATCTTCAAACTTAATATTTTGGTGTTTTGTATTGAAGTATTTCTTTTGTATATCATGTTCTACTTGAAGCCTTTTGCAAATGACCATTATTTTTTTGTGACTTCATTAACAAATTCAGGACCCAAATTATCCTTTCTCTGCCTTCATGCCAACACAAATGTGACTGAAATATCCTTCCAAATAAGGTTTCATAGGGCACAATGCCAATGTTAAACTGATAGTTAATATTGTATGTAAACTCAATTAATGATAAATAACTTTTCTAATTATCTCTAAATTCAAATATGCATAAGCGTAGTAGATCATCTAATGTTTTAATAATTCTTTCTACCTTCACATTTATTTGAAAATGAAATGTAATACTGAATTGTATTTGAGAGTTGAAAGCCAAATGAATAGACCTCAAAAAATGTGATGTGAATTTTGAATCTCAATTAGAGATAATTACAATTGGCACATCATAATGCTATTCTATCTAGTCTAAGTAGATTTTTGCCAACATTCCCACTAGATAAGTTTCTTTATCAACAAAAAATAAGCTAATTTAGTTAATATAACAACTATCACCTATAAAGAATCATGTCTAGAGAGTCATCTAAGAAAACCGAAGATAAAATCCATAATAATCTCTTCCCACTTTCACTTTGGAATGGATAATAGTTACAATAATCTATTAGGTTTTCTATTTTTTTTCTTTACTTCTTAACATATTAAACATTTTTTTACTCACTTTTATATATCTTTCTTTAAACCAAGCCACCAATATCTTTGATTCAATTCTTGATACATTTTATTCACTTCTGAAAGAATAAAAAATCTAGAATTATGTGATTCATTTAACAATAATTATTTGTGATTAGGAATACATAGTGTATTTTGAAACTTTAATATCCAATTTTTATCAAACTTAAAATCATAGATCAATCCTTCTTCCATTTTTTGAATCATGTTTTTGTAATTTTGGGTTTTCTTACTGATCCTCCTTCATTGGTTTCAACCAATCAAACCTTAACAATAATTGAAATAACATTCTCATATTTCTTCACGCCTCCACTTCTAATTGTAGCTTACGAGAAGTGATGACTTGTTTTTCCAGTGATGCATTAGACATAATTTTTGAATGCAAGATTGATGACCCAATCCAAAATGCAATAGTCTATTTGGGATTGATTATGGACATCGATAACTGATAATTAACCTAAAGAGCACAATAATGAATGAGTTAATAGGTTCTATAAGTTAAATTTTATTTTACTAAGTTATAACGTATTTTTTGTAATAGGTTAATTAAGATTTTCAAAGATATAATTAAACTAAAATGATGGTCAATATAGGATGGATAAAAAAATATTCAAATTATAAATATTTTTCTTAAGATGATTAATTTTAATTTAATTTATGTGCTTTATAATAAATATTTGAATCAAACTTAGTATTCTAATCAAAATAAAATTAAAATACTTAAAATTAATATCAAAATATATCTCTTAGTTGTCTTCACTTTAATAAAGATGGTCTTCATAGGATTTAATATTTATTTATCTTTTTCTTTAAATCTCCTATGAAAATGAGTATTGGTTATCTAAAATATAAAATTTTACTTAAATAAATTATTAAAAATACTTAAGATTTATTATCATCAAATAAAGTATCATGATTATGAAAATATCAATTTTCTCTTGACAAATTAATACCTTTATGATGACCAACAAATCTGTCATATTTCATAAAACTTGGTTATATTGAAAACCCAAATTTTTAGTTTTCCAATTTTTAATACAAAAATAATCACATATGAAAATAAAATCATTATTTTTTTATTAACTGTCTTTTTTCTTAACAACATTTTTAGCTTTTAACTTCACTTGGCTCAATGGTAAAATTTTTATTCTCAACAATATTTTTTTAGCTTTTCATTTAACTTAGCTCATTATCCATTTCTTTATTTTAAAGAAAATGTTACATTTTTATATGTTTGCATCATTATAACATATCACTTACATGTAACATACAACAAATTCTATCACATAATTAACAAGCAACAATCAATATTTCATCATTGTAAGTTATAAGAAATATCATTATCATTTCATGTACTCATTCTAAGAAATACACCAATCATCGCTTGATTCATCATAACATATGCATAAAAGGATATCGTTTGTAAATATGCAATATAGCAACACATTATATGCACATATAAAGCATGTAGTCTGCCTACTTAATATTCATTAGTTATGTTCTTCTCTTTCTCTTCAAAGACATTTGAAAGTGCATGACATATACATAAATTATTGGTTTCCATCTATCTCAACATAATTTATACTTTAATATGAATTCTCTTTATTTTCAAAATATTTTTGGTATTTATTACCATTTATTCCATAATTGAAGCCAACATTGTCTTATCACACAAATGCTTTTTTACTCAAATTACATCTCCATTAATCTATCAAGTTGTCTATGTACATCTTTCAAGTCACATCAATCAAAATACATCTAATAAAAACTTTTCCAAAAACCCTCCAAGTGTTGATTGGATAGTCTGAATTCTCTGTCTTGCCATCCGATGAGTGCCTAATAAAGGTTAGATAGTCCAATGACCATCCTACCAAGACTCAAACTGATTTATCGAAAGAAGTCACTGGACCATCCAATGATTCTATTGGACATCTAATGGACATCCAATAGAAGGTTAGATTATCCATTAGAATTTTGATAAAGACCTTAATCAAAATTATCATAAATGATTAGATTATTTGATTGATAAGCCTAAGTTTGAAAACATCTTACAAGCAAGTCTTCACTTTCACAACTTTTACATAAAATCCTTTTATGACCACAAACTTCATGGAAATTCTTATTAGAGCTTTACTCCAACATTTTACTCATGCTTTTGGCCTCAACTTTAATGAGTCCTCATAGCACCATTAAGAATAGCTTGGGAGCCTTACCTCTTTCCTTTTTAGCAAGTTTTATTCTTGTGACGAGCTCCCCATGTAGATCTCCTCTTTCTTCTCATACCCTTCTTCTTTTCTCTCTTTTAACATAGCCTCAATCTCACTTTTAATTCTCTCTCTCTCTCTCTCTCACTCTCTCTCTCTTTCTCTCTCTCCTTCAACTTACCCTCTCACTATAACAACACCCTCATATTAGGGTTGTTAAAATAAAAATTTAATTAAATATACACTAATGGATATTCCTCACATTTTTCTTCCAAATGGCTTTAAAAACTTTTCAAACTATTTTTAAAATAATCTACTTGTCAAATTCTTTGATTTCATACTAAAATATTAATTTTTTTACATTAGTTGGTATTTTTAGACATTCCCATTTCAAAAATTGCTTTATGGTCAAAATACAATTTCTTTAGAAACATATTAGCATTTTTGCTATGACCAAACCAACTCTAAATTAAAAAAAACTTGGGAATCTTCTACATGCATCCTTATTAGCTATGTTCTATTTCTTAAATTAATATATTTTAATATTACTGAAAATATGAATATTCAATATTAAATTCTTGATTGTGATAAAGTATTTTTCTTATTACTAATCATCTTGACATTTTGAGTATCTTACAATACTATCAAAGAAAAAATAGGTTGAAAATTTCGAAATATTTAGAAATGAGGTAAAAAAACTTTATATCATGTACTAAAAACTTTATCTAATAGAGTAGATAAGATAAAAACTACATTGTTTGAGATCAAATGATTGATATATTAAATTAGGACACTCCAATCACCAATTTATAGAGGTCATAAAGATGACCAATATGGACTACATGAAAATATTGAGGGTGAGATAATTATATTTTTTGGTGTATGTGTATCTTATAAATTTCTTAAAGAGTAAACTTAGATTATTTCCTTATTTAGTATGACATGGGTGACTATTAGAGAATAAATTATGCAAAGTTAAATTTGATATGTCACGATAAGAAAATTTAGTTAACTATTGTTTATAAAGAACAGATATTAGATAAAAGAGTTTCTATTTGGTCACAATAGAAGGAATTAGTAAGGTATAATCATTATCCTAAGTTATATTTTATTATTCTACTTGGTCACAAAAGAAGGAATTAATAAGGGAGAATTATTATCCTAAGCAATATTTTATTATCTACTTGGTCACAAATATTATTATTTTTTAATTTTTATTATTTTTAATAGAAAGAGTTATTTTGGTTATTTCAATTGTCATTAGAGATTCCTTCTTCTATTTTATATAAATTTTTATGATGAATCAAAAGAGAGTATTTTGTTTTATTATCATTTTAAACCAAGAATGTTTTTGTGAAGTGTATGCATACCCAAGAATTCCTCTTTATAAAGGCATAGACTAGCCATTGTTCCTATCCAAGTTGTGATTTGAAATTATCTTGATCTTTCATTATCATCTTCATTGTCACCATCCTCCTCTTCATCCAACATCAATGACCCTATGTGCATTAGTTGTTTGGCCTTAAGGAAGCATGCCAAAGGGAGGGCTAAATTGGTGGTGTATAAATTAAAGTAACATCTTTTGCAAATCAAAGAATATGTTAAACCTTTTAAAATTTTCTTTGAAGTACTATACCCCTTTTTTAAATCCTTATTGTTGTAATTAAAAAATCAAATGAATACTTCTTAATGGCATTATATGACAAGTAAACAAGAATAAAGGTGCAAAGGAGATACAATATTTTTGGTGGCTTGATTTATCCTTAAGTCTACATCCACACACGAGTAACCTACTTGAGCACCACTATATAAAAACTCACCTATTACAATTGGGGGGAGGGGAGAAATTGACTTATAAATTAAGTTTTTTCATATGTTAACCACAACCAACAAACAAAAGTTATTCTTTAACTCAACCACAACCAAAACAACCAGCACATAAGGCTCGAAGCTAATGTCAAAAATAAATAAGTAATAGAATAAATGTCAAGCTCAACATAAGTGAACAAAATATGCCAATGTAAGCACAAAACATTTACCAAAATATCAATCCATTAATAATTAAAATTTGAGATCTTATGGTGCACAAGTAATGATTTGCTTGAATTCTTCCTAATCCTCTTCATATGATTAAGTATTACATAGAAAGCTTTTTTGAGTCTTTGCTCACTTAACTAGAGATTATAGATGTTGTAAATCTCTCCTTTAATTGTTTGTAATCTAAGTTCTCTTGATCTTCACTTTTCTTTCTTCTTTTCTATATATCTCATTTGCAACCTTTTTATTTCAAAGAATCTTTAAAACCTCCAATAGAAGGCTTAACAGTACTCCAAAAGGCTAATTTATATTTTATAATTAGTTCAAACTAACCATTGCATATTTTTTATCCCACTTTTATGGCCTAAAACATGCATCAAACATTCAAATATTTCCTTTTTGAAGACTAGATATGGTGCATAATAATGCTACTATAATGTTTGATTTTTAGATTTTTTATGGATTAGTTATTTGTATGTTCCAAAACATTAAGTATATATTATATGAAAGTCTTAGCTTTCTTTATAACTGATAATAACTGATATTTTTTATATAATCATACTATTATTAAAATATTAATAGACCATATGAATCTATCGATTTGTCTTTTACATGTTGTAAGTATTCTTATACTATTATATTGCTTGTTAAAATATTATGTACTATATTAAAGTTTTAGGATATTATGACTATGCTAAGTGACAGTCCTATTTGTTTTGAACATATGGTACTATTCACTAAAACATATTATAAAGTTTGATATTATTTTATAATTTTATCACTTAATTTCTAGTTAATATTTTCCTTGCTTAAATTGTATTATATGATAAATATAATTATATAATATTAAATTATTGAGATATCTATTATAACCAAACTACACCACTTTCTTTTGAGATCCCAATCATTTGATTGCTTAACATAACTCTTGAGGACACATCATATTATTAATTCTTAGGTCATACATTTTGAATGTCATATAGCTTCAATGAATCATAAATTTAACAGTCAATTTTTCTTTTTTGTCCTTTTATTATAAATCTAATTGTAACATCTGAAATGGATTTTGCATTATACAATTAGTATTATCTTTTGAATCTACTAAGATCTATTCTTAAATGTGTTCTCACATTTTTTGCTCATCAAGTCTTTTTTTTATATCCTAAATGCTCTATAGAAATAAGAAAAAATATTTTGAGCTTGACCTTTTAATCATAGTGTAAGTATATGAGGTGAAGTATAAGTTCTCGAAGACTAAAGCATATTCCTTACATGTGATTTAGATTGAAGCAATCCTCACTTTTCATAACAAAAATAATATTACACTCTTTGCCATACTAATCCCACGTCTTGCAACAAGAATAATATTACACCCATGACAAAGATCGCTTTTCTTTAATGTTCTCTTGCCACACCTTCTAACAATTTCTTTGAAAGAAATTCAATAATAGTTTTGGAACATAATTAATTGCATATTGTTCAATAGCAATTTCTTTATTAATTTATTATATGCATGTCATATGCGTATAATTGATATGGTTTTCAAAAAAATATTATAATTTTGTTAATTATTCATTTTAACTTGTTATTTATATTCGTATAAATACCGAACTTCAACATTTCCAATAAAAATTAATGATCAGAGGCACCATTAAATTAAATCATTTGTTATGTCATCGTGATTAAACCTCTAGCAGATTGGCCTGCTCTTGTCGGTTCGTTTTTTGTGCCGAGTTTCGACAACTGGTTCATACGTTTTGTGCTCCTCGGCCTGCAACACCACAGCCACATCAACCTTGCCCTAACCCCCTTTCGCGGCGATGGTTTTCGTCCGAACCTTCGACGGAAAAACTCTCGCTCTCGAATTAGACCCCATGTCGACCTCGATCCTTTACCTGAAGGTGGCCATTGAGGCTAAATCCGGCATCCCACTGCATCTACAACGCCTATTCTTCTCCTCCCGTCGTATTCTTCCTTCTTCCGATGCCGATGATGAGTCCAACATAACGCTCACCGAGATATCTGTCCAATCCAATTCCACCCTGGTTCTCCACATTCCTCTACGCGGAGGCATGCAAAGTTCTTCTGCTCCGGTGAGGCCACCCCGTTACGACTTTCTGAACTCGAAGCCACCAGCGAACTATGTCGCTGGACTTGGCCGTGGCGCTACCGGATTTACTACCCGATCTGATATTGGTCCAGCTCGCGCGGCCCCTGACCTGCCAGATCGTTCTGTTGCTGCCGCGGGTGCGGCGGCTCCTGGGATTGGTCGTGGCCGTGGAAAAGGACCCGGTGGAGAGGAGGAGGAAGAAGAGGAAACCGATGAAAAAGGTTATGATGAAAATCAGAAATTTGACGAGTTTGAGGGTAACGATGTTGGACTGTTCGCCTCAGCAGAGTACGACGAGGATGACAAAGAGGCGGATGAAGTATGGGAAAGCATTGACAAGCGGATGGACTCGAGGAGAAAGGACAGGAGGGAGGCCAGGCTGAAACAGGAGATTGAGAAGTATCGTGCCTCTAACCCAAAAATCACAGAGCAATTTGCTGATTTGAAGAGGAAGCTAGCTGATCTTACTCCAGAAGAGTGGGATAGCATTCCCGAGATTGGTGACTACTCTCTTAGGAACAAAAAGAAGCGGTTTGAGAGCTTTGTTCCTGTTCCTGATACCCTTCTTGAGAAGGCCAGGCAGGAAAAGGAGCATGTGAGTGCCCTAGAACCTAAGAGCCGTGCTGCTGGAGGAACCGAGACTCCTTGGTCACAGACTCCTGTTACAGATCTCACAGCCGTGGGAGAAGGCAGAGGTACAGTTCTCACCCTAAAACTAGATAGATTGTCTGATTCCGTGTCAGGGTTGACGGTGGTGGATCCGAAAGGTTACCTGACTGATCTTAAGAGCATGAAAATTACAAGTGATGCCGAAATTTCGGACATCAAGAAGGCAAGATTGTTACTGAAATCAGTGACCCAAACTAACCCCAAACACCCACCTGGATGGATAGCGGCTGCAAGGCTAGAGGAGATAGCTGGTAAGACTCAGGTAGCAAGGCAGTTGATCCAGAAAGGTTGCGAAGAGTGCCCTAAAAATGAGGATATTTGGTTGGAGGCTTGCAGGTTAGCAGGCTTGGTAAGCCCTGAAGAGGCAAAGTCGGTGATAGCAAAAGGTGTGAAATCCATTCCTAACTCAGTCAAGCTATGGGTACAGGCAGCTGATTTGGAGAAGAATGTACTTAGCAAGAGCAGGGTTTTGAGAAAAGGGCTGGAACACATACCCGACTCCGTGAGATTGTGGAAATCGGTTGTTGAATTGGCTAATGAAGATGATGCAAGGGTTTTGCTCCATAGGGCTGTTGAGTGCTGCCCGCTTCATGTGGAGCTGTGGCTGGCGCTTGCAAGGTTGGAAACTTATGAACAAGCAAAGAAAGTGCTCAATAGGGCAAGGGAGAAACTATCAAAGGAACCATCAATTTGGATTACTGCTGCAAAGCTTGAGGAGGCCAATGGAAATGTTGACTCGGTCAAGAGGGTGATTGAAAGAGGAATCAGAGCTTTGCAGAGGGAAGGTGTGGAGATTGATAGAGAGGCCTGGATGAAAGAGGCGGAAGCTGCAGAAAGAGCTGAATCTGTTGCTACCTGCCAGGCAATTATTAGCAATACCATAGGCATTGGGGTGGAGGAAGAAGATAGAAAACGTACGTGGGTTGCTGATGCTGAAGAGTGTAAGAAGCGAGGATCTATTGAAACAGCACGTGCAATATACGCTCATGCCCTCTCTGTGTTTTTAACTAAAAAGAGCATATGGCTGAAAGCTGCACAGTTAGAAAAGAGCCACGGTACCAGGGAATCTCTTGATAGTCTTCTGAGGAGGGCTGTAACTTACAGGCCACAGGCGGAGGTACTTTGGCTAATGGGTGCAAAAGAGAAATGGCTTGCTGGAGATGTCCCAGGCGCTAGAGCAATTCTTCAGGAAGCTTATGCTGCAATTCCTAATTCAGAGGAGATCTGGTTAGCAGCATTTAAGCTTGAGTTCGAGAATAAGGAGCCAGAGAGAGCGAGAATGCTTCTGGCAAAGGCCAGGGAGAGAGGTGGCACAGAGAGAGTATGGATGAAATCCGTTATTGTGGAGAGAGAACTTGGGAACACTTCTGAGGAGAGAAGGTTGCTTGAGGATGGTATCAAGTTGTTCCCCTCATTTTTCAAGCTGTGGTTGATGCTTGGCCAGATGGAGGACAGGCTTGGCCATATTGAGCAGGCAAAGGAAGCCTTTGAAATGGGTTTGAAGCATTGCCCCAATTGCATTCCCCTTTGGCTTGCGCTCTCGAACTTAGAGGAAAGAATGAATGGTCTCAGTAAAGCTCGTGCAGTTCTTACCATGGGTAGAAAGAAAAATCCTGCGAACCCAGAAATCTGGCTAGCAGCTATCCGTGCTGAGTTGACGCATGGGAACAAGAAGGAAGCAGATGCACTGATGGCAAAGGCACTGCAGGAATGCCCTACGAGTGGGATATTGTGGGCTGCTTCAATTGAAATGGTTCCTAGAGCTCAGCGTAAAGCCAAGAGTGCAGATGCTCTTAAACGTTCTGACCATAGTCCTCATGTCATTGCTGCCGTGGCAAAACTCTTCTGGCATGACAGGAAAGTCGATAAAGCAAGGAGTTGGTTTAACAGGGCAGTTACTCTAACTCCTGATATTGGTGACTTTTGGGCGTTATATTATAAGTTTGAACTTCAACATGGCGCTGAGGAAAATCAGAAGGATGTTTTGAAGAGATGCATTGCTGCAGAACCAAAGCATGGTGAAAGATGGCAAGCAATTTCCAAGGCTGTAGAGAACTCCCACCTGCCAACTGAAGCTATTCTTAAAAAGGCAGTGGTTGCTATTGGTAAAGAAGAGATTTCAAGCGTGTTAGATGGTGGCATCAAGCCCTAATTAGACTATTAATAGACTTTTCCATAATCATGTTTCGGTTCTGATCTTGTTTTTCTTGTAGCTTTTTGGCTGCAGATTGGTCAGGCATTATCAGGCATGTATAATTTATTATAGGTTTTGTAATACATGTTGTAAACATGAAATTTGAAGGCTTTCTTTACTGATTTCTAAACTTATTTTTCACCATTTTTAGTTAAGTAGCCTATCTGTTTTAATCACAACGCAGCACTGCTATTTGCTCATATTTCAATTTTGACTTAGTTTTGTGCAATTTGTTTGCTGAAGTTCTGCTTAGTGGTATAACTGCTGCAGTAACGTTTTTTTGCTTCGATCATTACCGGAGGTCGACAAGTTGTCTTTCACATACAAGTTGAGTCAATAGTAGATAAAGTTACAAATGACAGAGATTCCAAGCTTTGAAATTAATTAGTAAAACTTTAATATTAAATAAGGAGAGAGTTTTGTTGTGTTGGAAATATTGATATTGTTAATAATAATATATCTCAAGATTGAAGATAAATCTTATATGATTATATTGAAAATGCTTTGAAATACTTATTTATAAGTTACAAACTAAATAAAATAAGTGTTATAAAAATTATATTGAGATGAAAGATTAGTTATATAAAAAGAAATTAATAGAGCATTCAAAATAGATTGTTGTATAGTTAACGTTTTTTAACATTTCAATCATGATCGTTTAATGATTCTATTAAATATGAATACTTAGAATTTTGTCATGCATATAAGCAAAAGTTATACTTTATTGCTAAAGATCCAACGTATCCTATTATATCTTTACTTTTAAGCTCGTACCTTTGTCAAATATTTGATTGTTTCAATTCTTCCAATAGAAACTTTCTTATTTATTATCCACCATTGAGCTTCCCCCTCAAAATTGTCTCTTATACATCCGTTGTTAAGTCTATTTTCTCTTTATTACAAGTGCCTACACTTATTATTGATGTGCAACTCCTTTTTCCCTTGGAGAGCCTAATTATTTCACCATGGTCCTTACTTTTCTTATCCATTATAAGGAGTTTCAAATGCCCCCAACTCTAAGATTTGACTCCACTCCTTAAGCCCTTGTAATATTTACTAAATTAATCATTTGATATTGATACTATAGTGTTTTTGACAATTAAGTTAGATGAGTCTCTTCCCACAAGAGACACGGATGACAAGTAGAAGAAGATGGTATTCATGATAGCATGGAGACAATGTGATTTACTCGATGCCCTTTAAGTATTACTTGATGCCATTTGCCGAAGGGGGAAGGGGTGGAGTTTGATTTGATTGCTCCAAGGCTAGTCACCAATGCGCTTTGGAGATTCTAATGATGGTACATGCCTATTGAATAATGATGTTTTTTTGTTGGAATCCATCTTAGCAAATTTTACTATTTGTTGTATTATGTAATTATATATGTTCAAATAATGTTTGGACATTCATCCTAGAATTTGTTTAATGGGTCATGAGTGTTTTTGTCTATCTAAAAATGTTTTGAGTGTATGGAACAATGGTCCTCCATTGGGAGTTTCGAGTTAAATACCAATATTCACATTTGAGTGTTATTTAGGCTTTTTTTTCATGTTTTGAAGTTGATTGGGACTATATTGTGTGGTCTTGTAATTATCCTTGGATGATTGTAGTATGACCCAACTTGATCTAAATGGAAAGCTAAGTTATGATTGCTATTGGCAATAGGATAATGATATAGTTCAATTTGGTCCAAATGAAAGGGCAAGTCCAAGCACTTAGGCATCAAATCAAGTCTTTTCTCCCTCTTTAACCCTATAAAGAGTATGCAATGAATATGATGAATAAGGGACTCTTGTTTTGTAATATTTCAAGGGATGATTATAGCATTTGGTGCTTGTTGCCTTGTTGAGTTCATCCTTAAGAGGTGTGTGGTGTTTGCAATGAAGTTAAATTCCTCTTAAGTGGTCATCATTGAGATGTCAAGTTGGTAGCAAATAGCAATAGCGTTACACTTAACTTTTTCAACCACTTTTGTAGGAATTACCACTCTTTCACAAAATTTTTTTATCACTATTTTTAATATTTAGTATGTTTGATGCAACATGGATTCCTTTTACTTTAAATGTTACACCCCCTCACTTTTGGCTAGCATAGATTGGATGTTAGTTGACCTATATGATTCCTTTCCTTAACCTTTAATTTAAGTTAGCTTGGGTTGCTTGATATGCATAGGATAAGTAATAAGATTTTTAGGTTCACCTTGAATGACTATGGCCTTACCCACAACCATATGATGGCATTGAAATTTGCATGACTTAAGGAATGTTAAAACTTGGATGACCTTGATTGCATGCAATTTAGGAACGATGTTAAGCCTTAATTACTAGTTGTTTCTCTCCCTTGGCACCTTGAATTAAGGAGGTCATAAAAAACCAAATCAAGAGATGTATGAGGTAGTTATCTAAGGTAAGGATCAAGGTTAGCCATGTGATGCAAAGAAGAGTGAATCTTGGCTGATTCTTTGTGGTGCTTCAATGGTAAGAACCTTTTATGATAGGGTATAAAAGATCTTATGGGTTATTTTGACTAGAGTTTTAGAAACCTTAGCCATGAGACAATGCAAGGAGATCTAAAATTGAAAGGAGCCAAGATAGGGATGTAAGTTGTGAGTGAAGGAAAGGAAAGGAAATTGTAAGCTTGAAGTAAGAAGAAAAAGAAGATTCATTAGAATAGTCTACTATATGGCTTAAAGATAGGATGAATCTTGAGATTATATATTTGAATATAAATAATTTTTAGATAATAAAATATGTTATTTTGCTAAAGCATGCATGTGATGTTAGAGGACTATGATCATGTTTAGATTTGTTGTTTCGTTCTCATGAACCCTAATATAAGAAGAAGAGATGATGAAACCTAGCCATGTTGTTATTGTAATACTTGTTAATTGAATGTTTAAGATGTCTTATAATATTACTTGAAGATTTAATTTTTTATTTATAGATCATGACCCTGATGGCATGCTTGAGCCATGTGTTAAGGTTGAACGCATGCTTAAGTTAGGATACCTTGTGATCTCATGATATTGTATGAAATTTGTGAAAATTAGCTTGGTTAATGTTAAGTTTTTACAATACCCAAGACTCATACTCCTTGTTATATTTGTTAAGAATATGGTTAAGATGTTTTTCTTATAATCGTACTTGAAGATTTAACTTTGATTTATAAATGATGACCGTGATGCCATATAAGGTTTTAATAATTGAATGCATACTTAAGTTAAGATACCATGCAATCTCATGCTATTGCTTGAAAATTGTGAAAATTAGCTTGGTTAATGTTAAGTTTTACCATACCTAAGACTCATACTCCTTGATCTGAAAACTTTCATGAAAAATCAATAGCTTAGGTTGAGATGAAACGCATTCTTTGTAGATCGATTCTTGCATAAAAGGAATCATGAACATTATGATTTTATGTTATGTTCTAAAGAAGAAACCTTGAAAACGAAGACATTGCTATGAAGATATAAATTATACAATGCTCATATTTCTAAGAATTCATGTTTATTGAATGATCTAAATATATTTCATGTTTATGATATTGTTTTATTTTATGTTAAGAAGGAATAAAATATTGATGCCATGACTATGCTATAATCTTGCTCAAGGTGTCATCATTCATTATATGTTATGATGCTTAGAACTCTTGCTTAGGATTTGATGATTTTAAGATTACTGTATGGAGAACTCATGATTGCCAAGAATAATGTTATTTTTTTCATATGATATCTTGGATAAATTGTGATGAATTTAAGTTAACAAGATTGGTGTGATAACATAATGAAATTATTAATGATGATGATGAAAATGATAAGAAAACATTGATTTTATTCTTGTTCAATTAGACTCCAAGTTTAGGTCATGAATCCTTAAGTTTAAGTTTACATTTGTAGCTAAACTTAATGATGTCTCTTATGGCCAATATTTGTATATTTCCTTCGATATGTCCATATAGCTTGGTTAAGGTCATGTGAGGCATGATCATGACCTTAAGAGGACTCAGATGGATTTTATGGTTGTTAAAACTCTAGTTTTGATAGGTGGAAAGCTTGAGAGCCATAGTTTGGATCTTAGAAGAATGCTAGGATTGATGAAGATCTCAATTAAGCTAATAGGGTTAGTTGAAAGTTGGCTATGAATGATTAAATGAAGGTTAGATTAGATTTTGCAAGGTAGAAAGATTATAATTTCTATGTATTTTAAAAGATGATAGATGATATTTTAGAGATGTATGATTTGGGGTTAAGCAATGATTTTCTTGTCCATACATGGTAAGAGTTAGAAAATGATAGCCTAGAATATGCTTGATTTGAATTTAAGGATGATGATATTGAATATGCATGATTAAACTTATATGATGATGATTTTGATCACTTATAATTTTTAAGTATAAAGAGTAGTATACACTTAACAAGATATGTGATAATCTAACCTTTATATGCTTGATTTAAGATAATTAGATTCTAACAAATTATAGAGCTAAGTTCAAATGAAATGCTAGTTTAACTCTAGTTAGGCTTGGAAGTGAGTTGTATCTTTTAGAAGAATCCAATAACTAAATGATTAAGGTAGATGAATCAATCCTTAAGTAAATTATGAGATTAGGTAAGATCTACTTCTAAATTGAACCTAAGGGTGAACTTTTGCAACTAAGAAGGGAGGATAATAGTTCTCTTAAATGAGTTAAGTAAACCTTGCAATACCCTAAGGCATTTATGGGATTTAAATAAAACTTTAAGGCACCAAGATCAGGAATTTAGGGTTTAAAAAAAGCTTTACGATATCTTAAATTAGACATTTAATGTTTAGATGAAACTTTAAGGTATCTTAGATAAGAAATTTAAGATATAAAACAAACCTTAAGATATCCTAGATAAGAGATTTAGTGTTTAGATGAAAATCTAAGGTATCTTAGATAAGATATTTAGTATTTTAAGAAAACTTTAGGATACCTAAATAAAGCATTTAAGGTTTAAAGGAAACTCTAGGTTACCTTAATTAGGAAACTAAGAACACAAGAACTTAGTGATTCCTTATGCATAACTTGGTTAAGGCCTTGGACTAGTGAGGCTGTTGGTTAAACAGTTGATGAAAGTTAGTTGAGATAGAGAGCTTGATTTTGGTCTTAAGGGTGATGCTAAGCTTAGCCAATGGGCTGGTTGTTCATCTGGATGTTGGCTAAACCCTACGCATAACTTGGATTATTTGGGTTATGATCATGAGTAGCCTTCGTTAGGACCTTAGAGCATAAGTTGTACACTCTAGATAGTGATTTAGGGGTTTGCATGCCACTCAAGTGAGTCCTTTCAAAAGGGTGAAGTGGCTTAGGCTTTCTTACGAGACATAAGAATCACTAACAAAATTCATGTAAACCTATATTTGAAAAAAATTAATAATGACTTTGGAAATGTCCCCAAGGGTAGAAGCCAAGGATTTGGACTTGATTAGAAGCACAAGTGGTAACTTGAATAAATGAGATGTAGATAGGGTCTCAAATAAGTTTAGAAGAAATATTGTGGGCATTACACCTAACATTTTTGGCTAAATTATTATGATTTAGTTAACCAAGGTATTTCTTATGATTTAAATTATAAAATTTAAATTTCATATGTTTAAATTATGAATATGGATAAATTAAATTTTGAATTTTGAGATTTAAAATACTAGAATTAGAAGATGTGGTTAATTAATAAGACTTAAGTTTTATCACATGAGCTTTGATAGGATTGGGCATAAAGATTTAAAAATGAGCTTATAATTTTATTAATATTATTAATTTTATTCCTTAACCTTCTTTCTATCTAATCATGAATGGATAATAAAGAAATGAATAGGATTCCTAAAATTTAAGAGTTAGTTGGTGGATGAAGATAAGAGGATTTAATTAAAAGCAAAAAATTATATAATGTGTGTATGAATATTTTAAGAAAAAATAATGAGAGAGAGAGAGAGACAAAAATATTATATTACCTCTTTTCCATATTCTCCTTAGATTCCAAAATTTTAGTAGTTATATATGGCTGATCAAAGGGGTTAATTAGAAGATGATTAACTTAGTGTGGGTGAACCATGACTTAAGCCAACCCTAACAAATTTTTCTCAAGTAAACCTTTAGATTAAGGAGGTGTGGCTAAAGCTGTTTAAGCCCTTAAAACATTCTTGTAATGATTTTAAAAAATCTATCTAAAAAAGGAAATTAGGGAGGCCAATTAAGATAATACAAAGGAGGAAAGCAAGCCAAGTCGTGAGGAAGAAAAGGAGGGTTCAAGTTTTAAAGCAAGAAAAAATCAAACTATGGAGAAGTCCTTTAAATGAGCTTCATTGTAGGATGATCATTGAGTATATAAAATTTTTTTTATGATCTAAGGAAAAATGAAGGTGAATTATCTTATTAAAATGTATGTGAAATCCTTGAAAAATGATTTTGATAAAAGTTAGTCAATCTTCTTCCATAAACCTTGCTTAGAAATGAGGAAACTTCTTATACCTATGATGAAAATAAATTTATTTAACACATATAAAAGTTATTTATGATTCCTTTCCTGTGCAATTTTGCTAAGAAAACTATGCAAGATATTGTGTTATTAACTAAACCATGAATGTAAGTAAAATTCCTGTTCATATGCCTACTTGCTTCACTTTGTTTATTAAACTATAGGAAAGATTGGCTTGGAATGTTTATTTGTGGATGTAAAACTACCTCTAACTAAGACATGATCATATGGTGTGCTAATGTTAGTGCCTTGATTAAAAGCCAAACATGTATGCAATATGCAAAATTTAGCATAAATAATAAAAATATTTTAAACCATGGAAGAGCAAATTTTAGAATGTATAGCTCTCATAATTGATATATGTTAGTCTTTTTTCTTATTATTTATTTGCTAAACATTAAATTTCATATTTTTTTTAGATTCTTTTATAAGTAACTTATAAGAAATAAAAAATCTTGGCTAAGAAGGGGTATCTATTATTCTACTTCATGATATAATATGAATGTAAATTTTGTTACCAAATTAGGCATAAAACTATGCCAAATGTTGTGTGAACAACTTAAACCATAGTTTAAGAGATTAGCCATGATTTAAAACTTTTAAATTTTGTTAAAACCCTAAGGTTTATTATGACCAAGTATTCGTTTACCTTGGGTAAGCATGGGAAGCATTGTCATGCCTTGGTTAAGTCATGGAAAGCACAAATTCTATTCTTAAGAGAACTTAGATGGCTTCTAATGTGTGTATTGGCCTTAATTTCTAGTCAATAACCTTTGAGGGCTTGGTTTGGGACTTTAATAGAAAACTAGGTTGAGTAGGGATATGGTTGGCAAACAAAGAGTTTGGTTATAGTTACTAATGCTAAGGCTAAGGTTAGGCTTTAAGGTCTTATAGATAATTTATAAAGGAGTTTAAAAAGAATATTTGAGGTTCTTAAAAATGATAATGTAAGGTAAGCTTAAGATTGGAATCAAGCTTTAAGGCTAAAAAATAACTCATGAAGAAGGAAACCATAAAGAAAGATTATAGTGTTGAACTTATATAATACTAAATAATAAGCATATATGCACATTACAAATAAAGCATTAAATAGTTAAGAGCTTGATTAAGACCTTTGAAACAAGGTAAGAAGCTTAGAATATGACTTACAAATGTGTTAGATTTGGTCAAGAAAATAATAAGGTAAAAATGTTGGTTAAACCCTTAAGTTAACTAGATTCTTTAGGTAAGACTATTAGTGATGTTAATTAGGCTCTTAAGTTATATAATACTCTAAGTGATGATTTAGGAGATGTGTGGTGTATTAGGAGGGGTTTTATGACTTAGGATCATCTTAGAGGTATAAGGGTCACTAGTAAAATGTATGTGAACTTAGACTTAATTGTAATGATAATTAGTTATATATGAAATTAAAGGCCAATGTTTTATGAATACTAAGATTAACCTAGATAAGAAAGGTCTTAAATGAAATCTAAGTAAGACTAAATATAAGAAAAATGAGTTAAAATATTCTAAATAACTAAATTAAGGATAAATAGAAAATTTAAGATATTAAGATGACAATAATCTTGGATAATTTAAATAAGACTTAGGGTTGAAACCCTAGTTTGACTTAATTAGAGCATAAAGAATCTCTGATAGTAGATTTGGAAGGCAATCATTTGACTAATTAGGTTACTATCAATAAGAAGAACTCCTTTCATGTTAACACTTGATAGTATTAGATTAGAGTTAGTAGGATACTATAAGTTAAGAATATGATTTTGATTAGGAGAGGATCAGATATAATGGGATCATGCATGCCCACTTATAAGATAAGCAGGTTAGCTACTCTAGTCTCTTGGCTTGGAAGTAGTTACACATGGTTAGTTAAGCCTATAAGAGGAGTTCTATATTACATAGCAGAAATCTCCAAGGTTGACTTGAAGCCATTACATAAATAATCATAGGAGGAAATAATTATACTCTTAGTCTCATAAGAAAATACATGATGTGATATGTTGTGCTGGAGAGTACATATGATTTTAGGGACTTTTAGAACCCTATGCAGTTGGCCCATGTGATTGGTATTATATTAAGGACTGTTGGATTACATAATTTAATACGAGAACTAAGCCTTGTTACTATTCTATTAAATAGAAAAGGGGACTAAACATCTGGCTAGACATATTATAAGGATATTTATTAACTTAGTTGGTAGATGGTGATGCCTTTATGCTAGTTAGAAATCAATGTTATCTATTTACATAATTTACTTAGTTGTTATATACATATGTTTCGGTTATAACATGTTAGTTTTATAGTATGGCTCAAGAATTATTTATAAGCCTCCAAGCTTACCCCCTTATATTTTTTGTAGGATCAAGGAGTTAAGAATTTATTAGGAGTGGAGCTTAAGATTATTAGATTTAATAAATCTTTTGGATGATTCATCATCTTATATTTTATCATTAGTAGTAAAAAATTTATTATTTATTTGACATCATTTGTATTTTTGGACATGAGATTGCATCAAATTATTATATTAGACTTGTAGTTACTTATTGTGCTTTTCTATTAGACTTTGATAATTGTTAATGATGTTATTTTAGATTGAATTCGAATTAATACTTTTATTTATTTATTTAGATATTTTATTTATGGTTTAGTTTTGTGGATGAGAAAAGTTGTTGAATGCTTAAAATGTTAATATTTTGCATCCTTTTATATTGTTACTTGTAGGTATATTTTGATATTATAATCTTTTGAATTTTGGTTATACTCATGATTTTGAAAAGAAAAAAAATTGAGAGTGATAAACTTAATATTAGAGCCTATGTTGAGAGTAACGGCATACCTAAGAATATTGAGTAAAAAAAATGTGGACAAAGAAAGATCTAAGAATAAATAAGTTAATTAGATTGAAAATAATCTTACCCTGTATAACCTTAGTATAGTATTTTTCTTGTTAGGATTATCAACTCATTGTATTTCTTTGAGAACTCCAATGGATAGTGAGTTATTCCAAGGAGAACCCATGGTTGATCAACCAGCTATAGCCAAGACACCACAAGCACAACTTGAGTCCCAAGGGAAACATAGGTTGGAGGCTTTCATGTGATTGAAATTGTGAGTTTTGTGGGTACCACCAATCGTGCAATTGTAGATGATTAGTTGGACCATATATGGAAGCTTTTTTATGCAATGGGGTGCCTAGCTAAGTGCATGCTTACAACTTTTGTTTTGGAAGGCTTTGTGGTTACATTGTGACGATGTCATCATTAGACTATGTTTGAGGATACTTGAAATAGTAACATACCTTGGGATGATTTTATGGTTATTTTTAGAGATTATTTTGTACCATGACTACTAAGGCTCAAATCAAAATGGATTTGACTCAACTTAGGCAAGGTTAGATGTCAGTTATAAATATGCATCTTGATTTATACATATGATTAGATATACCTTAGAATTAATCAAATCAAAAGGGTGACATTAAGAGCTTTTAATGGAGGGACTTATACTATTTTGAGGGCTTTTTCATTAATTCAAACACAACAAACAAATTAAGTTCTAGTGTATTTTTCCTTACTTCCACCTTATCAATTAAAAAAAGTTAAATTTTATGACAAAATATTATAGACTCTGCCCTTGACACACGTAGTTAAAGTGAATGCTTATGGAGTTTGCAAGTAGAAATGAGATAAAGTGGTGGTTCTAATACATGATATTGATTCCATTATGCTCCAATCCGTGTTATGCCAGTTGCACCTAACTCAGCATTAGAAGCTATTATTGTTGGCATCATTAAGAGTTTATAATATTGTTGTAGCCAATAATTTTTTGAGGTGATCATTGTTCTTAAAATTTTTAAACTAATTAAAATGATATCAAGTATTATAGATCCATATTGTTTTATTGTGGATTGTATTCAATAGATTAAAAAAATAAAAAATGTGCTCAAACGTTTTGGAATTGCATTAAAAAGGAGGAAAACAAAACTGTGAGGGCTTTAGTTAAAGCTATAAGCCAACAAGCTGGCAAAGAAATTATCCTAATTGATAGATACAAGTCATCACAATAAAGGAGAAAGCCAAAATTCATTATATTGATAGCTCATACAAGATTCTTAATCTAAACTTGCAAAATGATTTAAATAATGTCACTCAAACAAAATGATTAAGCTCAGTTAATTGTACCTTCATTTAGTATATTGGCATTCATCACACTATAAGTTTTTCAAATTCAAGGACTCTCCTCAGCATTCTCTATCTTCACTATATCATTGTGATAACAATTTGTTTGATTATGTAAGCACCTTTTTAAGTATTATTCATTATGAAGGGTCATTAGATGATGACACTTATAGTTTAGGCCTAGTACACTCATTAGAAGTTACTATTACTTCACTCATTCACCATAACTTTTGGTGCCCTTTAGTGTAGTAAACTGGATGAATGAAGAATCTAAAATTTTTCATTTTAGTACATTATCAAACTTGTGCAACTCCATTATCATACCTTAATAACACGGACTCAATAGTATTTTAAATTACTACTCTTTAATATAATACAATGTAAAGTATTAAACATGTACATCACTCTAGGCTTATTTCTGCACACTAGTATCTATATGATGCTAGCCACATCAATCATCATAGGTATGACATAGCCAACCTCTACTATGAGCATTGATGTAAATTGTGTGATATTTAATGCATAAGAGGGAGGGATAAATTATGCCTTTAATAAAATTTTTTAAATTTGAAAAAAAAATTTAATTAAAGAAAAAAATTAATACTTAGTAATAAAAATTTGTTTTTAGAAAGTTTATTTGATGAAATAAAAAAATCATACAATAATAAAAAGAAGGGTATAAAGAATTTTTTAAGTGGTTAGACCAAAACCCATATCAACATCTACTCCTAATCACCAATCAGGCATCCAAAAACCACACCTTTTTTTAAAGCCAATAAGGATAAACCAAGTACAAATTGATACTATAATGAGACACCAAAAATCATAATAAATTTTGCTACAATAAATAAGTAAAATCTTTACAAAGATTGACACATACAAAGTTTTTATACCTTTAAATTTTTCAAGAAAAAGTGACATGACAAACTAATAAAATAGATGTTACCAAAATGATGTGAAATGATTATAGAAGAGAGCAATAGAAATAAAAAATAAACCCACAGCTCTTATAAGTACATTATGAAAACTAAAGCTCTTAGTTTTGGACTTCTCTTGAGTATTTTATAGCTTTTCAAGTTGATTCATTAATCTTAAGTGTTGGTAAATGATCTTTATTTATTATCAAAAAAATGGCAAAATAACACATCCAATGGCTAGAAGTAACCTTTTTTGATAGATAAACATTGCAAAAAATGAATAGAGGAATACAAAGTGTAGTTACTATTTGATTTAGGTGGATGGAGTAGGAACCATCTAATTAGATACTTGATTAAAGGGTTCAAACCTAATCATAGTTAGATCTAATCTAGATAATGAGATCTTATATGCTGGATGGATGATGGTGCTTCACAATATTATTGTCCACAAAAGCAAAGCAAATCATAAGCATTTGATTATGCTTTTCAAATGGACAATAAGATGAAATGTACTATTCACAAATGCAAAGAATATCTCAGTCATTCAATTGGGCTCATTGAATGGATGATAAAATGAAATTTTCTATTCAAAAGTTAGACATGAACATGTCCATTGATCATGAAAATGTATGATCAGATAACATTGATTTGTAATTTGGAAGCAAAATGTTGTTGTTTTTAGTCCCAAATTGTTGAATTTTTAATGAGATTTCTAGTATATTATAATGCTTTCACACTCTAAAGGTAGCCTAATAGATTTAGCTATCCCTTGGTGCTTTCGAGAGGTTATTACCTAAGACACCAATGTGCATATATTCATGGGTCTGACCTGGCCTGATTTTATTATTTAATAATTTGAGTTTAACCTGACTCAATATAACCAAGCTAAGTTTAGAAGTGATGCCTTAATCCAATTAACCCAAATCACTACAAGATTGTACCCTGGTCAAGACTCAGGCCTAATCACACCTAGTTTCTGTTAGTCTTCTTTCCAGTGACTCAAGGCCTAGTGCCCGGCACTTTAGTCCACTCAAATCAAGCCTTTGGGCTTAGCCAAGGAGTGGGTACTTATGCTAAATTTTTTGTTTTTTTAAATATTTTTAATATGTTTAAAAATTAAAGACTTGATTTTAAAGACAAAATATAACATCATACATCACAAAAAAAACTTAAATATGTAAGAAATATGATTATGATCTAGGTGTCATAATTATAAAGAAAAAAAGGTTAACATGTTTTAGCTATATAGATGTTTAAGAATATAGTTCTTCATTCAATAGCCACTCCATAAAAAGCTTGGTCATTGTCTCCAAAATTAGTAAGTTAAGCCTTCAATCTTTATCCACTTCAAATCTTATAATTCTTACTCCAACAAACCTAAATTATTATAATAACATCTTAAGATTGAATTAAAATAATAATAATCTCATTAAGATATTAGTAATATTTAAATTACTTTTGTGATCATTATATTAAGGGTATAATAATCTAACCCTTGATAACTACAAAACAAATGTTAGAATTGAAAATATAATATTAAAGAAAATAAATAATTATTAACTATGAAAATAACAAACTATTTAATATAATATTTTGACATTATAGCTCCTACTGATTGATAGCCTACACTTTCTTGAATTAAGTGTTGTGATACCCCTAAATTCTAATATTAGTTTTTCCCCTTTTTGTAATCATTAAAAGGTTTAATTACACCTAAGCTCAATCTAAGTCAATAAAAAATTTTGGTAGTTAATAGGTTGATAAAAATATCAACTAATTGGATAGACGATAGAAGAATTAATAGCTAAATATATTTCTTCTATATGTGCTCTCAAACAAAGTGATATCTTAATTATATGTATTTGGTTCTTGAGTATTGAATAAGATCTATAAGATAAATAAATTACATCTAAATTATCACAAAAGACTAAAATTTAGATAAATTCTAAACCATAATCTAAAAACTATTTAATCTATAGAACTTAAGCAACATAATTACTTATAATAATGCACTCAACCTTTTGCTGATAGTATCACATAATTTTATTTTCTACTAGTCCAAAAAACTAGTGAACCACCAATAAAATTTAATAAAGTTAGTTCTATGTAGGTTATTAAATTAAATCCAAACTCACATCTAGGATACCATAAGCCTAAAGTCCTAGTTCTTATAAGATATTTAAAGATATGTTTAACTACTTGTAAGTTTGATTTCTTAAGATTAACTTAAAGCTGTGCACACAACATTATGCTAAACATAATACCAAGCTTACTTATAGTGAGATGCAATAATGATCCTATCACTATTCTAAATAATTTTGTGTCAGTAAGTTTTTTAACTTTATCTTCATCTATAATAGTACTTATACTAATGAGGTCTTCCTTTACTTCATGTTCTCATAATCAAATTTCTTTAACATTCCACTAAATATTTGGTTAGAGAAATAAAGATTTTTTTACTTGTTTACTTAACCTAATATCTTAGGAATAACATTAATTCTCTCATCATACTCATTTTAGATTTATTCTCTATTAAATTTGTAAATTTCATTCACATCTTATTATTAGAAGCTTCAAAGATTATATCATCTACATACACTTGACATAATTGTTGACATTGAATAAAATTTTGAAAAAATAAAGTATTATCTATCTAGTCATTAAAAAAATTTATTTGAAGAAAATATATAATATTTTATACCAAGCCCTTGGAGTTTTCTTCAAATCATAAAGGGCCTTTTTAAGTTTGTATACCTAATTTATCTTGTCATGTATCTTAAATCTTAATGGTTATTTAACATAAACTTCTTCATTATATATTCATTCAAAAAATACTTTTAACTTCTATTTAGTATAATTGAAAACTTTTATAATATGCATATGTAAATAAGATCGTAACTGTCTCAAGTTTAGCCACAAGAGAAAATGTCTAATCTACATTTACTCCTTCACCTGACAATAATAATTGGTTACTAATTTAGTCATATTCTTAATAACTTCTCTATTTTATGTAATATATTTTTGAAAATCCATTTTGTTTCAATGATTATTTTATCATTTAGCATAGATCCCCATACTTGATTTTTATCAAACTATGCCAACTCTTTATTCATTATCATAATCCAAGTCTCATCTTTAAAAACATTTTTTACAAAACTTGGTTCAAAGTTTGATACAAATATTTCATGATTAAAAGAGATTCTAGTTCTAACCAACTATCTTATATCTCCTATGGTCAATGCACTATATCTTCTAATTTTTCTTTTCTAAGACTTAAATCATCTAATTCATCAAATTTATCTACTTGATCATGACTATTAGATGATTCAACATGATATTCATCAAACTTAAAATAAAATATCTCATCCATAATTAGTGTTCTCTTATTATAAACTCTAAATACTTTACTAATAAGTGAGTACCTTAGAAAGATCCTCTCATCAAGCTTAGCATTAAATTTATCTAAATCCCTTTTACCATTATTTAAAATGAAATACTTGCATCTAAACACATGAAAATGAGATACCTTAAGCTTCTTATCATAAAGAAACTTAAAAAAGAAATATTTAACAAATGTTTACATATTATTTTATTAAATATATAACAAGTAGTGTTTGCTATCTCAACTTAAAAATATTTGAGAATACTATACTCATTAAGCATACACCTTTTATTGAGAGGTCTTTGGTGAAGAAATGATATGCATCGCTCTATTTTTGCTACAAAAATTATCAAATAATTTATTCTTGAATTCCCCTCTATTATCACTTCTAATAGAGACTAATCTAACTTCATACTCCTTCTCAATCCTAATAATCAATCTTATAAATTTTTCAAATACTTCACTTTTGTTTCTAATAAAAACAACTTATATAAATCTAGTAATATCATTTATAACTATCAACCTTTATTTGCTTTTACTTAGACTCTTTAGATGAGTAAGACCAAATAAATCTAAATGAGTAAGCATCAATTGTTTCCAAATGGAAATATTCTTAAGTGGCTTAAAACTCTTCTTAGTTTATTCTCCTAAATGTCATGTACCACATAGTTGATCACTTGACCAAGGTTTGATAGACCTCTAATTAGGTTAAACTTTATAAGCCTCTTAAAAGAAGACTTTTCTAAGTGATAAAATCTTCTATGTCATAAAAACAAATTGTTGTCATGAAAGGTAAGATATTTTTGTCTACTACCCTTAACCATATTTAAAAGTAAAACATAGATATTATCTTTTTTACAACCAATGATAAGAAGAACACTATCTTTACTAATGATATATTAATTTTCGTTAAATAAAATATTAAAATTAGAATCACGTAATTGATTAATACTAAGAAGATTATATCTTAAATCTTACATAAGGATCTTTCTTATAGAAGTGTGTGAGTTGTTTATGGTTCCAATTCAAATCACTTCTTTTTGGAGTTATCATCAAGAGTAACTTTACATTCATTATAAGACTTCAAGTGGATGAAAAAAGATACATCTTTAGTCATGTATCTTGATCACCTACTATCCAAGTATCACATACTTTTCTAGTCCTTAAAGAAAGGCATACCTACAAAACAAATCAAATGTTAGATTTAGAGCCGAAACTTTTTTTGGATCTACATATCTTAATTTTATCATTACTTCAATTATTCTTTCTAATCTAAACAAACCTAGAAGATTTTTTTATCCATAATATTTTTCACTTTACAATGAGAGAAAATATGTTCAACTCTCATGTAATAATTATAAACTATATTTTGTCTAAAAGAATCTGTAACATATCTAGCTTGACCAATCTTGTGCGAAGAAATCCTACAATAAGCATGTAAATATTTTAATTCATTCAATTATCCAAGTATGTATTTTTAATAATAAGAGAAGTTTTCTCATCTCTTTCATTCTTAATTGCAAGCAAATAATTAGCATTCAATGCATTTAAATATTCACACAAGCCAAAATACTTTTCATGCTCTTCTTTTAATTTAAGATATTTGGAAGCTAATTTCTCAAATTTAGTGCAAACATGAATATATTATTCTTTATAATTATCTATTGACAAATATGTAAAAGAAGAGTAAGAAGAATATACCTCATCATCTAATGATGCCACTAGAATACTATCCTTTGACATAAGAAAAATCATGCTCTCTTTCTTATCTTCATCACTATAAGAACTATCTAAATCTTCCATGAGATCTTCATACTTTCTTCCTCTTTTACTTTTGAAACTTCTCAACTCTCTTGATAGTGGGGCAATTTGGTCTTGTACGCCTAGGTAATTTGCATTCATAGCAAATTATTTCTTCATGAGAAATAATTTTTCCCTTTTCCTTATTATTATTGCCAAATCTTTTACCTGTATTTCTTTTGTTACATAAAAGACATACCTTTAGAAATAAGAGCTACCATGCTTGTGATGGAAAAATCTAAATCTATGGAGGAATCAACTATAAAAGCAATTACTTCTTTCTTATTCTTTTTTTTCCATTTTTACCACAAGTTCTTCATCTTTTCTTCTTATAAGCTCAATTTCACTTGTTAAGAGCTCACTCAATAACTCATAGTGACTAGCTAAAATATTCTTCATAGTTTTTAAGGTTGTCACCAAAGGATCATATTGTTAAGGAAGTACCTAAAAATCATTCTCACCTATTAACTAATAAAAAAACTCTCTGCTAATGTTAGATAGACCATTAATAATATTTATAAAACTTGGCCTTAATACTCTCATCTAGATTCATGCAAAATAATTCATACTCATAAAGCAAGTTGCTTTTAGTCTCCTCAACTTAAGAAAAACCCTCACAAGTAACTTCAAGTTTTCACCAAATCTTATGTTATTTTCAAATTTATGATCAATTATATTAGAAAAAACCCAAAATATAAAATAAAATATTCATAGACTAAGAATTAAGTTGAACTCTATGTTTCTCCTTGAGAATGAGTTCACCTAATGGTAATAATCTTTATTTATAGTCTAAACAAAAATATGTCAAAATAATACTTCTAATGGTTAGAAATAACCTTTTCCAAAAGATAAACTTTATAAAAAATGAATAAATAAAGACAAAAAGTAGTTTTCATCCTATTTGGGTAAATGGAACAGGTGTTGTCCAATTAGATGCTCGACTAAAGGGTCCAAATAAAATCATAATAGAATTTGATCTGGATCATTAGATCCAATATGTTAGGTGGATGGTGATGATGCATAATATTACTGTTCACAAAAGTGGAACATATCATAGTCATTCGATCATGCTTTTTAGATAGATGATGAGATGAAATATACTATTCATAAATATAGAGAACATCTCAGTCACTTGATCGAGATTATCAAATTGATGATAAGATGAAATTTACTATTTAAAAGATAGACCTGATCATGACCATTTGATTGTAGAAATATGTGATCTTATGGCATTGATTCACTCTAGTTTAAAAGCAAAAAGATGTCATTTTTAGTCCCATATTGTAAAATTATATATGAGGTTTATGGTATATAGTTTATAGTATACTATAGTTCTTTTGTACTCTAATGATAACCTAATGAGCTTAGCTACCGCTTGGTGCTCCCAGGACATCATTACCTAAGACACCTACGTGCATATATTCATGAGGCTGACCTGACTTGATCCTATTACTTAATAATTTCAAGTTTGACTCAACTTGATATACATAAGTTTAGTTCAATGGTGATGCATTGACCCGATTAACCTAAACCATTATAGGGTTTTACCTTAATTGAGACTCGGGCCTAACCTGATTTAGTTTTAGCTGGTCTTTTGTCTTGTCACTCCTCAAGGCCCAGTGCTCATTACTTTAGGCCACTTGGCTTAAGCATTTGGCCATGGCCAAGGAGTGGTTTCTTAAGCTATTTTTTTTGTTTTTTTATGATATTTTCTATATATGATTTAAAATTAAAAAGTCTTAATTTTAAAGACAAAATATAACTTAATGCATCATTAAAAAAAATTCAAATTATATAAACCATGATTAAGTGCATAATTATAAAGAAAAAAGATTTAAGATACTAATGAAATAATTGTTTAATAATATAGTTCTTTACAGATTAGTGAGTTCACAAAGAGCTTGGTCATTGGCTCTAAAATCAGCAAGATAAGTCTTTAATCTTCATCTACTTTAAATACTTTAATCCTTACTCTAACAAACTTAAAATATTATAATAACACCTTAAGATTAAAATAAAATAATAATAATAAGCATATTAATGTATTAGTAATATTTAGCTTGATTTTATGATCATCATGTCAAAAGGTACAATATACATTATATACTCCAGTTTGGTAATAGCATAATTGTCTAGTCACTGTTCATTTGGGTGCCTCTTTAGACTCAAATAACTCTCTCATAGAACTTCAATGATGTCTCAACAAAACTAATTAAACTAATAGCATATGTGATTGATATAAGGCAAAGTTTCTTCCTCATCAAATAAGTACGTTGGAGCAATCACTTTGTGCTATCTAATGTATGTGTGATGTCACAACCTTATCTACCATTTTGCACGTGGTCATCACTACCATGATGTGACATGTCATAGCACATTTGGCCATCTATTTCATGCACTTTATAACATGATTCTTGTAATTTTATGATATTAATAAAATAATTTTTAAAAAGAAACTTTCCTAAAAATGGGGAATCTTGTTCTATTTTTTACTAAGGAAATTGTTTTAGCATATAAAAGGTTATTTATTATTTCTTTCTTGTATAATATTGCTAAACAAATCATGTAAAAATGTGTATTATTTATTACCTATGAATGTAAGTTCAATTCTATGATCATAGATTTACATGGTTAACTTTGTTTATTGATATATGTGAAGGATGAATTTAGAATATTTATTATTAATACAAAACACATCTTACATGAGACATAATCACGTAAAATAAGGTTAAAAGAATATTAATCTCATTGCCTTGGATATATAAATATATATGCAATAAGCATGGTTTAGCATGACGAATGTTAGGAAATTTTTAGACTGTGGAAGAGAAAATTTTAAAGAGTACAGTTTTCAAACCCCAGACATGTTAGCCTTATTATCTTATTATATTTTATTGAAAGCTAAGATCACTAATGATCTCTCTCCTACTTTTAAGTATAATTAATATATAATAATATAAATTAAGTGTGATGTTCACTTCTTGATTATTGTATGATTAAATTAAGCATTTTTTGGCATGATGAACTAAAAAAGTGTGAAAATGAGACTTTATTTTATGTTGAGTTAAAATTCAATGTTAAGCATGATAATACCCACAATTTTAATTCGATGACATGATATGATAAAAATGTAAGTAAAGTTATGATGGTAAAGCTCTTAACTGAGAACTTGGAAAAAGGTTGTAGAGTTTGGAATAAAATTTAAAGATGTTTTAGGTTTAGCCTAGGAATTAATAAGGTAGAAATATTAGCTAAACCATTAAACTGATTAGGTTTTCTAAGTAAGACTATGAGTGACCCTAATTAGGCTCTTAGGCCATGAGATGACACCTAGATAGTGATTCAAGAGATGTGTGGCGACTCAGAAGAGGTTTTAGAATTTGTATAGTGACTTAAGATTTCTTTTAAGGCATAAAAGTCACTAGTGAATCTTATGTGAATCTAATTTAGTTATAATGTCAATCAATAATATATTAAACCTAAGAAAATGAAGGTTATGTGAACACTAAAGATAATATAGATAGGTAAGGTCTTAGATGAAATCAAGATAAGACTAAATATAAAAAATAGATTAAGATATTCTAGATAATTAAATTAGATTCTAATATTAGTCAAGGCATGAAGAATCTTGGATAATAGATTTAAGTTAAGAAAAACCTTCAACCCACTAATTTTTAATTAAGAACTCTTAATATGTTAGCTTTGAGCTGACGAAATCTACATAACACTAGATAGTGAAACATTAGGGTAAGCATGATTCCATAAGTCTTGGATGTGATTGATTAGATGAAGGTTAGATATAATAGATCCTTGATCATGCATGCTCACATAGGAGATAAATAAGTTAGCTACTCTAATCCTCTAGCTTGAAGTAGGTAGTTACACATGGCTATTTGAGCCTATAGAACGAGTGTCAGATCGCATAGTAAGAATCTCCAAGTTTGGTTAAAAACCATTGTTAAAGTAGTCCCAAGAAGGAACAGTTGCATGTTTAGTTTTGTAGGGAACAAATGAAGTGTTATGATAGTGGTGGGAAGTACATATGGTTGTCGAAGACACCTTAAACCCTATAAGGTTGGCCTATGTGATCAACATTATCATGAGAAATGCAAAATTATATAATGTGATAGGTGTCTAAGTCTTATCATGATTCTTTAAATAAGATAATGTATTATATAAGAAGGGGATACTAAGCATCTGGTTAACCACATCATAGAGTTATCTATTAACTTAGTTGATAAATAATGATATATTTATGAGTTCACATTTTATGTCATTTATTTATATGATTTACTTAATTATTATATACATATTTCTTAACCAATGCATATTAGTTTTATAATATGACTTAAAGGTTTTTATTAAGGCACCCAACTCATCCTCACTATACTTTTGTAAGATTAAGGAGTTAAGAGTTGAGTAAGTATCAAGTCAAATATTATCAAAGTCAATGCATGAGTTGAATGATTCATTTTTGTATTTCATCATTATTAGTAGAGAATTATTATTTTATATGTTATCATTTGTATTCTTATTTGACATGGGATTGCATTGTATTATTACATTACTTGGTATATACTTTTTATATTCTTTATATTAAACTTTGATGGTTATTATGGTGCAGTTTTTATTGGATTTGAATAAAAGATTATTGATTATTAGATATTTTGTTTTATATTTAGGATTGTGGTTAATAATTTTATTGGATCACTATTATGTTAGCAATTTGTACCTTATTATAATTTTTACTTGCATATACATTATATTATTGTGATTATTTGATTTTGGTTATACTCGAGATTTTGGTAAAAACATTTAAGTGTAATAAAATTATTCAATTAAAGCTTTTTTGAATTGAAAACATTTTTTCAATATTTTCAACATAATTAAATGTGTAAGAAAAATCTTTTATAATTGTTCTTATGTCGAAATGCTTCTCTAAGTTAGTAAACAAGTTAGTAAGAAATGTATGAGTAAGCATAACAAGACAAGTAGGCAATAGGCATAATATTTTTAGGTTATTTGGTTTATCCTTAAAAATACATCCTCCCCTAAATAGCTCACAAGATAACCATTAATAGAATCACCAATTTTTCATAGCTAGGTGGACAAGCTTAAATATAAGCCAAGGTTTTTTGGGAATTAACTATAATTTAAACCCACTCCATGAGGTAAAGTCAGAAGAACAAATAATCTTCTTCACACTATGTAGCTAGGAGCATAGCAAAGAAAAAAAAAACACAAGAGACCAAGTATAATACACAAGCTCACTTGAATGTGAACAAAATATACAAATATGAGTAGATTATTAATGGATTATAAAAGCAAGGTTACCATTTGAACAAGAGCTTTTGTGTGCTGTAAAAGCTAGAAGTGAACAAAATATACAAATATTAATTTTTAGTTATCACATGATCACAATAAATATAATAATATATTACTAAAACAAATATTGATCAATTTCTCACCAACTTCTCATTAATCTATCATGAATATATTATTAATCATTTTCTACTCCCACACATTATCACCAATGGCCTTCCAATGACAAAAATTACTTTTTAGTCATTATTTGACTTTCTCTTCCTTTTGTATTGAACAATAAGTGACCATACCATACGATGCTCATATAATAAACTAATTGTACTATCTATGACAATATTAATGTAATATATGGAGTTCCCACATTTTCATGTATATGCTATAAAATAGTTTCCTTAATTAATCATATCATATGATAAAAATTATCATAATATACCAAGTTTTTGTGATTAAACAAATATAATACTTGGCTAAAATATTATGTCTATTTGTCCTGGTAATACTATATGATTTATTAACTCATATAATACCATAATATTTTATAATTAAATATTTTATTATGTTTTTAATATATTTTTCTTGATTAAATCATAATGTATGATAAATATTATTATATTATATAAAATTCTTAGGATTTCATTCTTTACATGATCAATTAGTGTGCACACTTTATTGATTAGTTCGATCACCAACATATCTTACTCAAACAAATCATACTATCTTATTATACAATCTTTATCATTCGATCACTCAATACGTCAATGATAAACTTGGATCAAACTATTTGATCTCTTAATAGCATACTCACAATAAAACTAATCATATTATACGAAAGTGTATTTCATATTATATGATCCAAGTAATTTTAATTTCTTTAAAAGTTAATTTTACAAATTCAAATTCTATTTTTTATTAATCATCTCTTATTAACTGATGCACTTAAAACCACATAAATGAGTATAATTGAATTTAAAAACTCTAAGTGCATGCAATTTGGAATTTGGCAATTAAAGCAAATTCTCCTAAAAAGTATCCAATTGGTCGAGTGAAGTATAACCTCTTAAGTATATGAGGCAATTTTTGTTTTTCAATCATTACATATTTGTTAAGAATTGTAAACCCTTGATATGCTTTTAGGACACATGAATATATGTTTTTCTTCAAGTTTATTGGTGGATGACTTCTTTCTCATTATCTTTAAGTATCTCAAATTATTAATCCAAGTTTCATCCATCTAAATCATGATTAGTGATTTATTTTATTTATCTATTTATAAAATAATCTATGACATATTAAATAGAAATATTATATCACAAATAAAATACTTCAAATATTTGTTTTTAACAAAAAAATATTGTATTTGACACTTATAAAGTTCAACACTTTGTTTGAACAACAATGAAGAAATAGTTTTTTGATATTTTATTATATTTCTTGTCTAAAATATTTTAGATTGTTTTAAATATTTTTTAAGAAATAGAAGATGATGAGTTTTTTGTGTAATGCTTAATGTATAAAATGATATATAACATATGGGTAAAAGATAAATTTTTTTCATACTAATTATCATTATTATATTTCAATTTATAATTTTTAAATAATAAAAAAAAATTCCTTGGAGTTGTTCAAAATAATTATTTTTTAAATAAAAATTACAAAAATAATTTAAAGTAATAAATTTTGCCTTAATTTTTCAAAAAAAAAGTAATGATTTAATATTCATCATAAATCTTACCAATAAATATTCTCACAAAGTTTTTCACAATAAATAGTTGCTTTTGATGCAGGCCAATTTCTCCACATGTGATTCGGATTTGGAGGAATTGATACTCTCCTGCAACCGCCCACTGCCGAGCTCCAGGCGACTGAGGTGGCTGCCTCTCTGTAAAGAATGGCTGACCGCTTCTTCCCAAATGATATGCCCACTTTCGTCGAGGAGACGGAGATTACTACCGGGGAGTCCTCCCTGCATAATCTCCTTGCCCTTCCTTACTCGAAAACCGCCGAGAGACTGCTGCGTACTGCTCTTGACCTCAGCGAAACGGTGCTCTTCCTGTACGATCTTTAACCAATTCAGCAAACATGTTCAGGGGTTGATTCCTTTTCTCTTCTTTTCCCAGGTGGTTAAGGAGACTTGGGTTCGCTACGGGTGTCGGGTCAAGGACCCAACCTTATACACTGGTGCTCTTGGAACGGCGTTCCTGCTGTTTAAGAAATACCTTGTAACCGCAAATCGAAGTGATCTGAAACTGTGCCGCGACGTCGTGAAAGCCTGCGACTCTGCTTCCCAGGGCTCGCGGTAACTAGTGTGGGTTTACTGCTTTTGTGTAAGATGTCGTTACAAATGCTGATTGCGGTTTTTTGACCAGGCATGTGACCTTTATATGTGGGAGAGCAGGTGTTTGCGCCCTCGGGGCAGTTGTAGCAAAGCAATTAGGTGATGGAAACCTCTTGGATTATTATCTGAGGTCATTTAAAGAGGTAGGCTTCTGGAAAGTAAATTCTTTCGGTCAATAAAATGGTTTCAAGAATCATTTCTGCTTTGCTTGTGCTCCGGAAACACGATGCTTTTGATGTTGGTTGATGCATAGTGTTGTGTTCCTGGTGCAGAATGGATCTTTTGGAACTTTACCACTGGTCATTGAGAGTAGCGTTTGCAATTTAAAACTATGGAGTGAAATCGAACGTTTTTGGGTATGACCATGAAACTGTCATTAGACGTGATAATGGAACATAATTTCAAGGTACAAAGTAAGTTCTTTATAGGAAGAAGTTTGCAACTTCCTGACATAGTTACTTATGGTGAGGTGTGGAGTAGGACCGAGGTCATTAAAGAAACCCATTTACTTGATCAAGTCGTTTGTTTTAAGTCATACCTCAAATGCAGCTATATTATTTTCAAAGCCATATGGCTATGATGTTGTACTCGTGTAGGTGAGGACTATGACCATGAAATGATTGAGAGTTAAGAACTTTCTCAAGTTAAAGCTATATGGAATATTTCTAGCTAAATATTAGCACAAATAAGCAACATGCACACATAGACATCGTGCAAATGCCAAATCAAGTTGTGATAATAGTAGTCAATGAGATTTTTGCTGCCAGCAACACATGGCTCAAAGGTATGTCAAACGGTCTATCAACACAAGGCTTGAAGGCATGTAAAAGGGTCGATAGGTTGCCTAGAAAAATGTGGAACTTGAGAAGATATTGTCTTGAAACACCACTCATTTCTTTTGTAAGCTGCCGTGATCTTAAAAGTGTCAGTGGGCTGTTTGAGAGAAATCAATGAGCAAAACTTATGGCACAATTGCATTTTCTTGTAATATCTTTCAGATCCTTTTGAAGATCATTCAAGTGTGATTATTATTTATCTTTTGGTTTTTTTCATGTAAAATTTTGCAGTCTGTCTTTCTTTCTGTTCTTGCGTATCTTTTATTAATATTTTTAGTGAAACATTTTTCTTATAGCTTCCAAAATGGGAAACAGAATGCAGATTCTTAGAAAATAGTTTTTAGGGCTTGTTTCAGTGTTTATCTCAATAGTTTTGGTGATGTAGACCAACAACTGGTATCAGGTTCAAAGGTTGCCAGAGCGAGTTTTGATTACAATTACTATCTTGTTTGCTTGTTTAATCAAACATGAAGTTGTAGGAATGCATTGTTAATGTTTACATATTTTGATGGTAGAGATTTTGGCTTTTTAAGATGTAAATAGATTATCTTTATCAAGAGGACATATATCAGTTGTTTGAAAAAAAAAACTAGAATATATGAAGTAGCAATAGTGGGAACTTCTTGACTAACATGTATTGAGAGTAACGTGCTATCTTTAGCATGGAATGTAGCTAATAAGAAGATAATAGCAAGTTTAATGAAGCCTCTTTGTGACAAGTTTGAAGCCTTCATTATTAAACAAGATGTACTTGATGCAATAGTTCATTTTGAAGAAAGCTGAAGATGCATCAATTAACAAATACATTCACAAGTTTAATGTAATCACAACTTGGTTGAACATGATGGATATTTATTTCAATGATGAGTTAGAGATGCTTATCCTTTTTTTCTTTGATAGTTGGATTGTAAATATTATTGTATTCAACAAAGTGTTGCAAGCCAAATCCATAGCAAATTCAAAATCTGATCCCAAGTGAGGACATTTTGTCCAAGAGAGTTTAGACAATTTTGAGCACATTAAGCACTAAAAGTAGCGGTTGTAGCAACTGGTGAGATTGTTCCTACACGGGCATGTTATAATTGAAATTTTGTAGTCACAACAATGAAGGGAACTTGTATTCCATAATTGTGATGAAGTCACTTTAAGTGAGATTATAAAGTCTTAAAGAAGAGGCAAACATAGGACACTGAGAAATCAACCAATGCATGATTGAGAACGGGGATGATGTGTTGGTTTTAATTGTTAGTACTTCGATTGAGCTGTGGATTCTCTTCTTTCAACTTTATGTATACAGAGTTGCTATATGGTTTCTACAAAAGAGTCTTGGAACGTATATCTTGTTGATTATAATAGTCAAATGATAATGGAAAAGTATGATAAGCAGATTACAACTCTTACCATGTGTCGTCGTATATTTTACTCATTCCTGAATATAACGGCCAACCACAAACCTACACATTGAAATTCCAACTCTTTGGTTGTTATAGGTTTAGGGTTTTCTGTTGCGAACAATAAAATATATGCCAACTCTTCAGATTAAGATATTTCGTCTTCCCTGTCACATATTTTTGTTCTTCGAAACATTTCTTTTTGCATTTGCCTGCACTATTTGTACAAGCACACTACTTCAACCTTGCCTTTAATGACACTTGCCGAGAGAGAAAACTTGATCTAAACCTAAAATAATGTGAAAAAACTCTTGCTTGAGTGAATTTAAATGCAGAACTTCAACAATCAAGAGAGGGATCAACAATCCAACTAATCAAAATGAAAACAATAATGCCAGCATCATCATCTAGGGTTAAACCTTCGCAAGGAAAAAATCAGAAAGCAAACCTACAAATGGGCTGCACTTCATTACTGTTTATGGAACCGACATGCCTCCAAACCTGATTTCCACCATTCACATTGTAGGAACACTTATCTTTTAGGCTTTGTTGATTGACGCCTTAGGACATCCAACTGTGGAATTATTCTTCTGTTTCTGTAAAGCTTCATTTTCTTTTAGAAGACGTCCAGCTTTTTCTCCAAAAAAAAATTAGATACCAATTTGGTATTTAATATATTGTTTGGACAGTCTAATCCCTTCTTTATCTGATGATTTCTTCCATATAAGCTATTCCTTTTAGGAGAATGGTCTGCAAATAATTTTGTACATGCCTTTTCAAGACAGATTACACTTCCTTCCGGGGTTCCAAACGAGCTGCTTTATGGAAGAGCTGGATACCTGTGGGCATGTTCATTTCTTAACAACAACATTGGAGTGGGGACTATCCCTTCCACTCTTCAAGTAGGTGTTTCTTCTTACATACCAACAGTTTCAGTTGCCTTTATGATCTTATTGACTCAAAAAAGTATTTGGTTGCACACGAATACGTTTCCTCAGCGTTCTATAGTAAAGGAACTCATTAGGGAAGGAATACAACTCTCTAAGAAAGGAAGCTGTCCTCTAATGTATGAATGGCATGGGAAGAAGTACTGGGGGGCAGCTCATGGACTTGCAGGTATCATGCATGTCCTTATGGACATGGAACTAAAATCCGAAGAGCAAGAATATGTGAAGGGCACGCTGCGTTACATGATCCAAAAACGTTTCCCTAGTGGCAACTACTCCTCAAGCGAGGACTCTGAGAAAGACCGTCTTGTTCATTGGTGCCATGGTGCCCCTGGTGTCGCCCTCACCGTTGCCAAAGCTGCTCAGGTGATTGTTCACTCATCTCTCCAGTGCTAATTGAAGATAAACCGCACACGTTTTCTTTTATGTGTGTTAACATGTTTCAAAATGGCTGCTAAGGTGTTCCGTGATGAGGAATTTTTGCAAGCAGCATTGGACGCGGCCGATGTGGTGTGGAACCGAGGGTTGCTGAGGAGAGTTGGGATTTGCCATGGAATCAGTGGTAATGCTTATGTATTCCTCTCCCTCTACAGGTTAACTGGAAAGGCTGAGTATCTGTACCGTGCAAAAGCATTCTCCTGCTTCTTGCTTGAAAGAGCTCAGCAGCTGATGGCAGCTGGCCAAATGCATGGGGGAGATCACCCCTTCTCTTTGTTCGAAGGGCAGGGCGGCATGGCCTATCTCTTTTTGGACATGACGAGTCCTGCTGAATCAAGGTTTCCAGCTTATGAGATTTGAAAGTTTCTGCCACTTCCCATCAAACTTGTTTGTGATCGGCTGTACAGGTGAGATCTTGCTTGCTTAAAGTAGACTTGTTAAGGACATGCTGCCTCAGGTTAACTGCTTACTGTAGTTCAAAATAAAGTATTTTGACCCAATGGAACGTGAAGATTTGATCATTTTCTTAGTTAATGGCGTGACATATAAAAAGCTCTAGAGAGAATTATACTTGTGATGTTTGGTAATGATTCATGAAAACTAGATTAAATGACTAGTTTAACAAGACATTCTTATTAGAAATTTCACCGTAAAATGTGCATTATGATTTTAAGATTGCATGTTACTGTCACATTTGGCAACAATTTCTACTAGGCTACTTTGGTTTCATGAACAATTCTGTTCGTTGCCATTTCTTGAAAACTTCTGTTGGCATCAGTTGTGTCAGCTGCTGTATATCTTCGACACTGTCTCTGCGTCATGGCGATCCTTTTCAGCGAGACAATGACCGGCCACATGAATACAAATGACTTAACGGCTAAATGAGCAAAATAGTTGATATTTTTTATTCGTAAAGGATGCATTGAACATCCAAGTTTGCAAACGTTGTTTTTACGTATTTTTCTGAAGCTTGTCCTAAAGTCATAAAGATTACAAGGAATCATGTGCAAAGTTAAAGTGATAAATAGAGAATACTAAAACTTATTTATGGAAAACTTGTGAATAAGTAAAAAAAAAATTATTGGTAAGCACAAGACTCTTTTCATACATTCTTTCTTCTTTTTTTTTTTGGAAGAAAGTGCAGTGCATAGTTATGTTTATTGGGGTTTATTTATGAAATTGCATAAGAGAATGACAAAATGGAGTAGTATCGATAAATTCAATACAAAATATTTCTCTAAAAGTTAAGTAGATTATAAAAATATTTTTATTTAGAGAAAGAAAGATAGAGATAATAAAGGAATGTATATGGTGGAATGGGTAAAGAGAGTATAGATAGAGAATGATAAAGGAATGGATAATAGACGAATGAATATAGTGGGATGGGGAATGGGTATTAGATGGGGGCATGGATACAAGGGGCACTTCTGGTGTTGGGAATGGATATGGGGTAAGAGTAAGTGCAGGTAAGGTTGTGACATTGTTGAAGACAAGGTATAGGCATGAGTGTATTGTGTGCTTCTGTAGTTGTGCATGATTGCAATATGAGTGTAGTTAGGGATATTAGAGGAATGAATGTAATGGAACGTGTAATAGGAGTATAGATTAGAGAATGAATGCAAGGGGCAAGGGCCATACATGGGGCATCAATGTAAGGGACATAAGTAGTTTAGTGAAAATGTATATACGTTGAGAGTGGGCATGGATATGATTGTGCAAAGGAACTTATACATGAAATTGCATAGTATGATGGGTTTATAATCACTAAGCGAGGCATTTGAATTTCGGGAAAAGTGTAATAGCAGTGGCTAATAGCTTTCTATGCATTTTATATGTTACGAAGATATGTAAAACAATCATATTGTATTGTTGGCTTGGCTTGTTCTCTTGAATGGGTTATCATGGTTGGAGTTGGTTATAAATAACATTAAAATGGTTACTAATATATCTTATCAAGGTCTTATCTATCAATAGAAGATTAAGTATCTTGTAGACCTCATTCAATTTTAATCTATTATGTGAAATTTTTTTTATCATCCTCTTCTTATCAAATCCATCTATATTCGACATGTTGGATGTTCTAAGTGGTTTTTTAGGGTTATAATTTTATTTTTATAGGATTTTATCAAGCTAGGGTGGTTGTTGTAATTATAATATTACCGTTGAAATGATAGGCTTCAAAAGTTTCCAATTCCTTAGTGAGAGCAGTGTCAATCCAAGAAAAGCTATAATTTTTTCATGATTTGATGACAAATTTGACAAATCAAAATTTCATCATGAAAACATTTCTTTTAGCATTGGTTGTCTAGCATTTGACATTGATTCCTTGAGAACCAAGTATGATAAGCCAAAAGTTCTTGTTTAAATGTATTTTTGACCAGAATAATCCTTAGCAATGCAAGTGCAATAATGAGAGATAATGTTTGGGACAAAGTTGTTGGTGTAGTTGGGAAAAGATTGACATCGAGTTAGTTAGTGTTATATTAAGCTTGGAGAGGATGTTGCTTTAGGAAGTCTTGTGAGACTAGATATAAAAGTTACTAGTTGAAGGGATATTGTCCAATCTAGTGTTTGAAAGATGGTCATTTGAGCTATGTTATTACAAATGTAAAGGGGAGACTTAATTGCACTGAAATTACCAAGCATGAGTGTAGGACTCATAAATGGGGCAATAAGTTGTACTTTGTTCCAAAGGATGCTCTTGGAGGTTGTGACATTGAAAGTGTATACTATGGTAAGAAATAAAGTACCATCTTGGCCATCAATAACTTTGTAGTAGAGAATTTGGGAGTACTTAACAATGATGGCAATGTGATCATTATGTCATAAGATGATTAAGAGACCTTTATTATGGGTGTCAAAATTGTGGATTGTACTTTAATTTGAGAAAATTTTAAACTTGAGAGGGTTAAGTGAGGGTTTCACATCTTATAAGTTTTGTTTATATTGAGACAATAATATTTGAATTGCAAATGCACATGTTGTTCTTACACCTGGCAATTTTATTGTTCTAATGCCATTTATGGACATTCTTAAAAAAATATATTAATTGACTTATTCATTTTTTATAGTTTATTGATACTTGAAAGAAAGGGCTAGTAAAAAGTAATGTTGGGCCCAATTTTTAGTGCGAGAAAAATGTTAGATATGTACTATGTTTCTGTTAGGTAGTCTAGCTAAAGTGCTTGGTTTTGGCCAATGGTATGAGGTATAGTTGAATCTATTGTGACTTTTTATTTTTTTTTGAAAAATTGGAGAACTAGTTAATTGATGGAGGGATTTCATTTCCCTTAGGTGATGTCTAGTCTCTTGGGGTTTTGCTTGAACTTTTGAGCCTAATTTGTCCTTAGGACTTAAGACTAATTAACCTCTTTTGGTGCTTGGGCCAATGGTGGGTTTCATCTTATGAATGTATTCTTTAGATAGAGGAGTGATAGGTTCAATTGACACTAAGGTGCATGTCGAGTGGGTGAGCTTAAATGTATAACACATTTTGTAGGAATTGAAAATCTACTCATATTTCACATCTATTAATGTGTTGTCTTCAAGTGTAACAAGAATAGAAGATGGGAAAGTGAAAGAAGAGTGGTTGTCTCAAATTCTAGTCAAGTGTGTATTTGAATCCATTAGTCGATACATCATAATTGATTTGTTAACTATAAGTTTACATAGATATAATGTCAATCTTAATTAGAGTGATAGTTCAAAATATTTTACCCATAAAGAAATCTTCTCAAAATTATACTTTTGTAATGATAGTTTAGGGTGCTTGAGGACTAGAGTACTACCGCCTATTGGTCATATGCTATCTTATTTGATTGCAAAGGGGTCTTCCACAACAAAAAACTTTAACGAGGAAGAACTCTTTATCTAAGAAAAATGCGTTGAGGTTTTCTTTTAGCTACCAAATCTGAGTAATAATTTTCATAAATTGTGCATAGATGAGCATCTTCAATGTAGTAGGAGTTTTCCTCTTGAAAGGAAGTAATATTTAAGGAGCAAGCACTTAAGTCAAAAAGATAGCCAACCAAGAGGATTTCCTTAGCCTTAGAGTGAATTATAATGGGATGGACAATAAGGCTTTTAGATAATATGAGAGTTAAGAAAGGTAAGAGGGAGGTGGTAAGAGAAGACTTAGAGGAGAAAGGGGGATATATGTGGAAAAAGGGGGAAAAGGGTTCTAAGGGCCTTAGGCTTCACTAAAAGAAAGGACATACCTAATCCTCACTATTACTGTAGGTACAATGGGGTACTTGGTGCATAGAGGCAATTTGGTAATATGTTATTATTCAAAATATGAGAGCATGATATCCATAAAAAGGGAGGGTTGAATTATGCAAATTATAAACTTAAGTTAAATTCAAAACTTAAGTAATGTATAACGATATAAGACTTTTCTTTTTCTAACTCTTGATAGCTCTTACAAATAATTTTTATAAAAATTGTTGTTTAGTTTTATAAGTTTTTGTGAGAGTATAAATAAGATAAAGTACATAGTAAGATTTTTAGGTGATTTAATCTAAATTTGGATATATATTCATCATCTGTCAAATGATTAGGCTTGTACTAAATTTGCTCATATTTTGTCATAGCCAACAAGGGTAAGCCTAAAATAACACTCTTTTCGTTGTAACTTGGTAGGGGTCAATCTAAACAAATATTACTCTTTTTTTGCCGCAACTAATTACGGGTCAACCTAACTCAAGAGAGTATTTCGATAGTTTTACAAAGTTCTAACATTTTAACAAATCAATATATATAAGAACTTATATCATTCACTTTAGGGAACAATATGACATATTATTTAAATAATATAAAAGGATATTACCAAATCAAGTAAAATGCTATAATTTAAATAAGCTCTAAATGTAACAGGGTAAAAGAGTTCTTCATAATATAAGGAATGTAGCTTTAGTTCTATTTCCACTTAATGATTTGTAAGTTAGTTATTTCTAACTTAAACACACTCTTATTTGTCATTTATTTTCTTAATATCATTTATGACACTTTTAACAGCTAAAATAACATTCTTAATGTGAGTAAACTAGTTGTTACAAGTTTCAACAACTTTCATACAAGTATAATTAGTGGATTTGTATTAGGGTGATAAATAAAGAGAACTAATTGTCCCTGATGAAGCACTTGTCTAACCTATTAATTTTATTTAAAATGTATCGTACAAGTATGATCAAGTATCTTATACTATACAATTATCACTCAACACACATTGTTAAGGATTATATAAACATTGTACACAATAATCGTGAAAATCATATATATTCAATAATATTATACTAGTGAGTTTTCTAAGTATTTCAAATATTGTATACATTCAATAAATGGATTATACATGTATCATAATTTTTGCATTGTTCTAAGTTTTTTCTTGTACGATTTATGATTGTAACAATATGACAATGTTAACTTGAGAGTAATAGTTTATTTATTTTATACTTGTATGATATTGATATTGTATTTATATGAAAACATTTAAATTAATACATTTTAGTTCAATATGATGATTATACTCATATGATATATCAAATTATATTTTTATGCTAGAATGTTAACTTTTTTATTTTATAATTCTAACTCTTCTATGAAGATAAATTGATTGTACAAGTATGAAACATTACTTCATACTTTACAATACTTGAAATTACTGAATAGACAGAACACTTGGTTTTGTATGTAGACGATATAAGGATTTATGTTCTATGACCAGCCTAGGACAAACAAAGGATTATATTAGGATAATGAGGACATTACATCTATATGACATGAAATCCTAACTATATGTGACTTCTGACACCAAACAGGTAAGAAGGAACGTATAAGTACGAAGAAGGACATCATATTGTGCAATTTATATATAAGTTAATAACAAAACTTATGTGAACTTTTAATACTAATTAGTCTAACATTAAACTTAAAATTAATTTAACTCTAAGAATTATGTTTTCATTATTATTTAATTATTTATTCACTATTTTATCTCATGTGAAGAGAAATTAATATTTTAATCATTTGTAAGTATGATGAATGCAAACTTATGTCATGAGTATTAAGGGTGGCTTAACAATTAGTAGAGAATGAGTTGAATGGGTAGCATGTTATGTTATTGGCTTTTAGTTATGATACATTGTTTGATGATAACAAATCTTAAGTATTTTTAATAAATTTGTTTGTCAATTTTTAGATTTTAAATAGTTGATGTTTGTGTTCATGGGAGAATTTAAAAAAAAATAACAAATGCCAAATCTCATAAAAATCATTTAGATTAGAGTGGTAGATTATCAAGAGCTTCATTTTGAGTTTAATCTTAGATATTTCACTTTTATTCTTATTGGAGTGTTAAGTTTCATTGAAATCATTCTTACAAGATAAAAATTAAAAAATATTTTAGATTTTTGGTATCTTTGATCATATTAAAAAGCATTTTATCTTGATTATATCTTTGAAAATCTTCTTTCATTAACTTATTGTTACAAAAAATATATTATAATAATATTAATTAATTAATTATAATAATATTAATAACAAATAAAAAAATAACAACATAAATCTACTTTGTTTACTACTACTCCTTGAAGTAAATGGTAAGTCTTGAGTTAGGATATTACTCTTAAACATATTTGATGTAGTAATTGGTTCAAAACACCACTCCCAAACCCATCTAACAGCATTAGATCAGGGCATGACCCTTGAATCTACCATCAACCAACTAATCAATCGATTATTGGTAGCAAATGTTGTGACTTCCTGAGCAAACTATGAGATAGCCAACCCCCTTAAACTGATTAAAAAATATAGGAAAACACTTATAAAGAAATAAGCATTCTTCATTGAAGTGATCTGGCACTAAAACTAATGCTCTTTTTGCATAGACAATTTTCAAATTGTGGGAGTGATTTTTACTATCTAATCATGTAATTTCGTGATTACATTGTTTGAAATTAATCCACGCATAAGATCTAACTCCTACAATAACATTACAATTGAGATCTAATAATCTATATGAAATCTTAATTCCTAAACAGCACCAATTTAACGCTAGTCTTATGATCTTATAGCTTTTGTGATCAAATGATTCATAATACTTTTAATCGTGTGGCTCCTATTCAACAGCTATTTTAGTCATTATTTGTAAGCCATTAGAACTTTTATTTAAATAATACTTATGTTTTTAATTAAAAACTTATGCTAATTAGTAACAGCTAATTGGTCTATTTAATAACTATTTTTAGTCATTGAAAAATGTTTATGAATATGACATTTTGAACCTAATTTATTGATGAATTTTTTATGAAATCTTGATTAAATTGGAGGAACATTTTTAAGTCATTCAAGACAAGTAGTTGGTGCTCATCATAGCTTCCATTCACTACATGTTTCAATCATTATATTTTTCTTAAATTAACTAAGTTTTTAATTTTTTTTATTCTTAATTGATTCAATTAAAATACTCGTTTCTTGTTGTGTATTTCATCATGCACATGATTTTTGTTTGTAATAATTCAATTTTTTGTAGTCGAATTCTTTTTCTTCTTTTGTCAATTTTATTTCATTGTAAAGTTGTGATAGGCTATCTCTTTTGTTTTGTTGTTATGGGGTTTAGCTTAGAAAATCTTATATTGATTATATTTGGTTTTTACTTGAGCTTTGGCTTAGGTGGAAGTAAGTTTGATTTTAAGTTGAATAATTAAAAATAATTATTATATATTTTAATTTTTTTAATTTTTTTAAAAATTTTTCAAATTATTTTAAAAAATATTATTAAAAAATACTTAATATTTTTTAAAATAAAATTAAAATTGACACAAATTTATTTTTTTTAAAATTTAAGTTTATTAAAAATTAATTTTAAATATATTTTTAATATTTTTTAGAAAATAATTTTTTATTATGAGTAATTTACTCCTTTTTATTGAACCATATTTCAATTAGTATCATAAAAAATCATTTTCTAATGAGAAGAAATTTTTTAAGAGATTTATATCTCAAATTGATGCTTCAATAAAATTAAGTGAAAATGTATCTTCTAATAGGCCAACACTCTTTTCTGATAACCTTTATCTTTATTAGAAAATTAGGATGACAAGTTAATAAAAATTTGTTTATACAAAAATGTGAGAACTAATACAAATTTCATTAGAATTTCCCATAAAAAACTCACAAGATATATTAGTGTTTTAATAAAATGAATAAAAAAATATAAAATATAATTAAATGATAAAATTATAGATATTTTATATTATGTTTTGAATATCATTAAATTTAATAGAACTATGAATTAAAAAATAATTTATGAAATTTGACATGAGTTAAAGATATCTTAGGAAGGATTGATTGAGAAGAATGAACTAAAGAAGAGTAAGAAGAAGAAGAATAATATGATAAAAATAGTTTGGAGTGACTCAAGAAATTAACATAAGTGAAGAGAAGGAAAATAATGATGGACTCTTTTGCATGATGATTTGAGAAGAAGAATAAAAGAGTACATCTTCAAGTGAGGAAGTGGTAAATTATTTTAATGAAAAGTTGGCTCAATAATTACTTTGTGTTGATAATAAATATAAAATTATGTAAAAAATATAGAAAATATAAAATAATATTTTGAATATGCAAGTTTTTTTTGATAAAATAAAAAATAAGACTAGCACATATTTAGAGAATATGAAAAATGTCAATGATGATTTAGCATGAAAAGTTGATGAGTATGCATCATTAGTTAAAGAATTTTATGATTTTTGCACTCTACTTGCTCATTTTTAGAAGTAAGACAAATTATTAAAGAAGTTTTTGTTATAAATGCTAGAAGATCTCTTGTATATAGTAGTGTTGATATTGTACATGGTTATAATAACAAACTTGCAAACCTTTATTACATGCAACTCAATCATATTTCACATGCTTGTTGGAATATTGCTAATATTTATTCTAAATTTTCTACTTATACATAGTAGTGAAGGCAAATAATAGTTTATTCACTTTTAAATATGTTACACCAAAAATTATTTGGGTTATCAAGTCTAATAATTAAAATTAAGAAGTATACATTTAAATTTTGATGAATTAATTTCAATTAAATAAAAGGGTATACATAGATAATAAATAAATAGGATTTAAAAAATTAAGCTTAGAAGATTTAAATTAAATAAAAAAGGAAAAATAAAGTTATCAAAGTAAATCTCATGGATGGTATTAGAACTTGATCTTATCATAATCATTAAGCTTTTGTAGCAAATTGTTAGCCAACCTTAATACAATATGCCTTAAATAATATATTTTAGGTAGTAGCTATAAAACATAAATTAAATCAATTTGAAATAAATTGTACGAGTTATCATTTATATTAGTAGACAAAAGTGTACTACTCATAAGTAAATTATGAGTCTCAAGTCAAGATATTACACCTGAACCCAATTGTTATGGTAATCAGTTTGAAACATCGTTCCCAAACTCATCTTATAGTATCAAATCAGAGCATAACTCTTGAATATGTTGCTAATCAATTAATCAATCAATTACTAGCAACATGAGTTATAACTTTTTGAGCAAACCAGAGGTAGCCAACGCAAATAGGCTGATTAAAAGGTGTATGAAAACACTTATAAGGAAATAAGCATTCTTTAATCAAGTGATTTGGGACTAAAACTAGTGTTCTTTTCACATGAGTGGCTTTCAAATTATAGGAATGATTTTTTCCATTTGATGGCCCAATTTCATAATTGAATGGTCATCATCTCATCTATCTTTTTAAATGTTGCTCTTATTCAATCAATCATCTAATCACAAAATTTTGTGATCACATAGTCTAAAATTAATCTACACAAAATCTAATGTTCATCATCATATCACGATTGAGATCTAATGATTCAGATCAAATCTAATTTTTAAATAGTGCCAATTTAACAATAGCTATATGATTGCATAGTTTTCACAATAGAATAGTCTAAAATACCTCCAATCGTGAGGCTCCTATGTAATAGTTGTTTGTCATTATTTGTGAGTTGTTTATAACTTTTATTTAAATAATACCCATGATTTTAATAAGAAACCTTCACTAAGTAAATGATTAATTGATCTATTTGATAATTATTTTTAGCCATTAAAAATTATTTATAAATAAGATATGTTTTTAACATAATTGATTGATAACTTTTTTATGACATCTTGATAAAATTGGAAAAGAAATTTTAAGTCAATCAAATTGTAAGTAGCTGGTGCTCATTGTCGCTTCCATTCATTATGTGCTTCTATTATCAAATTCTAAATTCTACTATCTTCTTAAATTACTAAAGTTTTTAATTTTTTTATTTTTAATTGATTTAATTAAAACACTTATATTTCATTAATTTTGACTTTATGTTATTAAATTCTTTTCATTTATTATTAATTTTATTTCTTTGTAAGGTAATTATAGTATGTCTCTTTTGTTTCATTTTTGTAAGAGTTTAGACTACTCATATTTGGTGAAAGGCTTATATTGATTGTGTATTATTTTTTGTTTATTTTTATCAATAGTGGGCATTGGCTTGATTTTAAGTTGAATAGTCTAAATATCATTAGTGTGAATTTTAATCTTTATTAATTTTTTTATTTCATAATCTTATAACAAATAATTATTAAAAATTTACACAAAATTACTTTTAGAGAAATGCTTAAATTTATTAAAAATTAATTTAAAGTATTTTATTTAAATATTTTTTAAAAAATAATTTTTTTTCATAGTAAGTGAAGTGACCCTCCACTTATTAAATCACACTTTAAGCCACTTTATTAAGAGTTTGGACCAATAGCTTCAAGATTTAAAAGTTAAGCCAAGCTCGAGCAATATCACTAATACTCATTAATTTATTTTTTCTCATGGATTGCCTCATGAATCAATTGATCAAACTCTTTAATAAAATGGATTTTGTTTGATTTTAAGATGCTTGATTTGAGACACTCAAGAAAAAGCATTAATAAAAAATATAATAGTTTTGTTGTCATAAAAAAAATGGTGCAAGAATCAATAATTTACTATCACCTCAAGGTTGCAAAACCCAAGTAGAGAACATCACCTTTGGCCACATTTTGGTTAGTATTTCAAAGGTTTTAATAAAGGTTGCCTTTTGTTTTCACTAATTGACTAAGTTTGCATATTTTAGCTTTATCATAAAACTTTATTTGTATATTGTTTAGCCAATTTTTTTTACCTTTTTTTGCTCTTCCTTGTAGAGTGGTTTGTGTTATATTAGGCTTCTAGTAAAAAAATATAGGGTTTTTACTCCCTCATCTTGAAGTAGTGTAGGGTTTTAAGACCTTGATTATGAAACAAGTTATTCACATGCTTCTTTTGTTGGTTATGCTTATCTCATGAACAAGCTTGCTAGTGGACACCAACGTATGAGATAAGACTGGGAAGTATGCTTGTTAGAGAAGTAAACCATTATAAATTTCTTTTGCTTATAACATTTTTTCTCATTTTTATTTCTTTTCCATTGCTTCAACTTTCTCTTTTAAAAAGAAATTTTTTTTGTATAAAATTAGATATATTTAATCATATTATTGAAGGAACATCAAACATTTTTTATTTTGAAATATAAGGAACTACAAACTCAAACATTTTTTTATTTTAGTAGTTTTATGGGGTTAATGAGGAGGTCTAACTAATGAATTTGAGTGGAAAATGTTGAGGCTAGGTTGTGCTCTAATAGAAGGATCAAAGATCGAAAAATATTTGATTCTAATTCAATTGATAAAAGAATACCAATTTTTTTGCTAATGAATTTGTTTTTGATTTTTGACCAAACAAAAATTGATAACCAATAACTATTAGTTATATATTGTTCACTAATCAATAATTTCTTGCTAGGTTAGCATTGAATGCAATTGGCTAAGCTATGTAGGTGACACATGATGAGAATACTAAAAGGAAAAGAATGCAAGTTAACACATGTAACATGTATCTCAACATTACACATAAAATAATCCCACAATTATGGCACTAAATCCATTATTGTCAACACTAATAAATATGCAAGTATAAAATAAAACCATATAAATTAAAAAAAAACTCTTTTTTAAAAGCTTAATTATTTACAAGATTTTAAAGTTTATCATGTGAAGCTAATATTGTCATTTAACATGAAAAATAATCTTATCAAACAATCTTAATAATTGCTCTCCACCTTAATACAAAAAAACTCCCTTCTATTATAGATCTTATTTATTATATAGAAATGTAATGTTTATAACATCTTCTTAATAGATAATCATACCAAATCCTATTTCATTTTAAATCTTGTTCATGTGCATATTAATTTCTTGTAATGCCACCTCAACAAGTATATATGGCATAGTTAAATATTGGTTACCGTTGGAATGATAGACCAAACATACTAAATATGTTTTGCATCAAAACTAACCAACACAAAAGAGAATGCTACATACTCGCACTTATTATAACAGAAAAATAATCTCTTTTGTGTTGCATTCATTACAACATTCCGTAACATTTATACTAAGCAAAAATGATGCGACTTCCATGAATGCATCAAGGGTTGGTAGAATCATTCTCCAAGTTGAGGATGTTCTTAATGAAAAGAAACTTTTGAAGAACGAAAAAAATGAAATATTAACATGCTCTAATGGTGGGCGAGTTCTCTAAATCACTCTTAAATCTTTGTTGGCATCTTCAACAGCCATTCTCTTGAAACGACAAACAGTATGAACTGCTAATTATCAGTTTGGTTTGTTCTCTCGGCATTCAATGTACCAACAACACCCACCTTCCCTAATAATGACCGAAATCTATTCCTTAAAAGAGAAATAACTATCACTAATGGCGACCACCATAACTTTTGGCTGTTCAATGGCACAGAACGATGATCCATGGGAAGTGAAGATGTTGATCAGAGCTCATTCTTCACGCCAAAAGAGAACGCTAACAGCACAAGGTTTAACCATTTCAGCATTTCTCCGCCAACCCAACGGCAAAAACACGCTTACCACGTTTTTTCTCCCGAACCTCAACTGCTACAAGAGAGGCAGAGGGAGAGAGAGGTACAAATTTGGGAAGGAGGAGGGGAAACGGGGAGCTCCGTGATGGCGGAGGTAGAGTCGGAGAAGCCGGGGGTGGCGGGGCTGAGCCCACTGAGTGAGACGCTGTGGAGAGAGAAGACGAAGACGGAGCTGCTTGGCGACGTATCGGCAAGGCTGACATGGAAGGAGCTAACGGTGACCGTCACGCTTGGAAGAGGAGAGACGCAGCGCGTGCTGGAGGATCTCACCGGTTACGCAGAACCGGGAAGTTTCACGGCCCTCATGGGTCCTTCCGGCTCGGGCAAGTCCACCCTCCTCGACGCCCTCTCGAGCCGGCTCTCAACCAACGCCTTCCTCTCCGGCACGATCCTCCTTAACGGCCGCAAGACAAAACTTTCCTTTGGCACAGCCGTAGGCTCTCTTTTGTCTCTTGTCCCCTGCTTCGATGCAACGGATTCCTGTTACATGTACTCTGCTTCTTCTGTGCTATAGGCGTACGTAACGCAAGATGACAACTTAATCGGAACTTTGACGGTGAGGGAGACCATAATGTACTCTGCGGGCCTACGGCTGCCGGACAAGATGGAGAGGGAGAAAAAACGGGCGTTGGTGGAAGGTATCATTGTCGATATGGGGCTCCAAGAATGCGCTGACACGGTGATCGGAAACTGGCATCTACGTGGAATAAGCGGCGGCGAAAAGAGAAGGGTAAGTATCGCCCTCGAGATCCTCATGAGACCAAGACTTATCTTCCTCGACGAGCCCACAAGCGGTCTTGATAGGTAGGCTGTCTTCAGCATGTTATCTACTTTTACCACGGTACTCTTCTTTTTTTCAGCGCTTCCTTTAAACTTTTAGCTAAAAAGTTGACTTATTACTCACGGCTTTTCCAGTTCTTCGGCATTCTTCGTGACGCAGATTCTGAGAGGTCTATCAAGAGATGGAAGGACCGTTATAGCTTCCATTCACCAGCCGAGCAGTGAGGTCTTTGAGCTCTTTGATCAGCTCTACTTGCTTTCCAGTGGCAGAACCGTCTATTTTGGGAAAACTTCTGAGGCATATGAGGTATGTAAGAACCCTTCGGATAAAAGGTAGACCATATCACAATTACTTTGGTGCGCCAAGCTGATTCGTACGACTGAACCCATTGCAGTTTTTTGCTCGAGCGGGATTCCCCTGCCCATCGCTGAGAAACCCATCAGATCACTTTCTGAGGTGCATTAACTCCGACTTCGACAAGGTGAAAGCTTCTCTCAAAGGATCGATGAAACGAAGGGTAAGCGTGCCTGTTTTAATGCCGTATAACTATTAAGTACCTAAAGCACGAACTGTTTCTTTTCTGTATTCGTCAGTTTGAAAAAAGTGACGACCCTCTCGAGAAAGTCACGGCGGCAGAAGCAACTGGAAGGCTGATCGAATTCTACCGCCGTTCTCAGCATTATTACTCAGCAAGAGAGAGAGTGGAGGAGATCTCTCGAGTCGTAAGTGCTATGTATCCTAAAACCATATGGTGATTTGATGCAAAGCTTTCGCCATCTAAGAAATAATGACCTCTTTATGGTTTCAGAAAGGAACTATTTTGGACTCGGGTGGAAGCCAAGCGAGTTTCCTCATGCAAGCCTATGTTTTAACCAAGAGGTCATTCGTTAACATGTCAAGGGATTTTGGGTATTATTGGCTGAGGCTTCTTATTTACTTCGTTGTCACCGTATGTATTGGCACAATCTACTTAAACGTTGGAACTGGATACAGCTCAATTCTGGTACATTCGTCTCCATTTCGCACAGGACTTCATTTGTGAGATTTTTTTTCAGTTTTTAATTCTACTTTGACATCGAAAATTTCAGGCCCGAGGAGCTTGTGCTTCTTTCATTTTTGGCTTCGTCACGTTTATGTCTATCGGGGGATTTCCTTCCTTCGCCGAAGACATGAAGGTACGCTCCAGCAAACCATCAAGGTGATGAAGCTCTCCACTTTCTTTTTGAATACCTTTTCTTCATTATATAGGTTTTCCAAAAAGAGCGGCTTAACGGCCACTACGGAGTCACTGCCTTCGTCATCAGCAATACGATATCCGCCATGCCATTTCTCATCCTAATAAGCTTCCTCTCCGGGACGGTATGCTACTTCATGGTGCGACTTCATCCAGGATTTATGCATTACATGTTCTTTGTGCTGTGTCTATACGCAAGCGTCACTGTGGTGGAGAGCCTGATGATGGCCATAGCCAGTTTGGTTCCCAACTTTCTTATGGGTATCATCCTCGGTGCAGGGATTCAAGTGAGTTTTTAGAAACATGGCGAAATAAAGTATTGATGTACTTCATGTAGTGATTCCCATAAAGAAAAATCTGCTCTTGTGAAACAGGGGATCTTTATGCTTGTTTCTGGGTACTTCAGGCTCCCCAAAGACATTCCAAAGCCAATATGGAGATACCCAATGTCGTATATCAGCTTCCATTACTGGGCGCTGCAGGTATCTCAAAACTGAACAATCCATCTTCCTCTTCCAAAAATGCCACCTTCTTCGTCTTCTTCATCGATGTCAAAACAGGGGCAGTACAAAAACGACCTCAAAGGCCTTCTCTTCGACGGCCAGTCACCCTACGACATCAAGATCCCGGGCGATTACGTCTTAGAGCATGTATTTCAGATCGACGTGAGGCGCTCCAAGTGGTGCGACCTCGCCGTGCTCTTCAGCATGATAGCCGTCTACCGCGTCGTCTTCTTCGCCATGATCAAGATCAGCGAGGAAGTAACTCCATGGATGAGCGGGTCGATTGCAAGGAGGCGGCTGATGCAGAAGCAGAGGTTTCGGGCTTCCGTGCAGCTCGAAGAGCGGACTCCATCGCTGAGAGCCTACGTGCAGGAGACCGACGCCGCAGGTTATTCCGTCAGCATGGCATAGGAAAGTGCAAACCTTGCTGTTACTTGCATTTGATGCTTGGTTATGTGTTATAGAAGAAATAGAGCTCCTCCAAGGTTTCCAAAACCCAATATAGTTGTGATCGTGCTTTGAAAAGCAAACTTCTTTTTATTATCAGCCGTTTTAGAATCGGTTTTGTGAAGTTAATTCAATAATGGTGTTGATGCCAAAATAGACCACTTTACCATCAAAGATTATATAGAAAAATAAAAAAAAAAAAAAAAAATGGAATATACGATTCATGATAAAAGCATATTGAATTAAAAATATCATATTAACGATAACATGTTGAAGATCTACTTGTTTTGTTTTGCAGTTATTGGGACAAGGATTGAAATATTTTTTAATTATTGATAAAGGATAAAGAATGCCAAACTAATAAGAAAGCTTCTATTAGTCAAGATATTTTAGGTTGGCTATCTTAGGACCAATCTACAATATCTGAATTTCTCTTTATTAAAAAAATAGTTAATATATATTATTATTTTTTTTCTTATGTCACCTTGACTAGCAAGAAAAATAGAAACAACTTGTAGTAACTTTTACGAAAGTTCTTGAACTCGAACAAGTCCAGATTATCAAAAAAACGAAACTATTTTACAAAGATATGTCTTTGATAATTTTTTGTGAAGTTGGATGCAGGGATCTAATTTGGATACCAATTTGATAGAGGTGGAGTACATAATCAAATATGGGTTTCGATACTAAATTTGATATAAACATATAATAAAAATAAGAGGCACAAACTTTAGCTTGAATTTGGCCAAAAAATGTGACAACCAGTTTGAAAAGTAGACAAAAGAGGTTGAAGAACAAGACGTTCCACTCTAGTTTGGGGTTGGAGAAGGGAAAGTACGATTTGGGTGTGGAAAACCTAATTCAAGAGGTAGGTTTGACTTAAGTGTGTTAGTATAATGATTTATATTTTATTATTTTTATGTTATTTATAATTTGGATGTTTATTGAAATTTTTTTTGAAATAAGATATAAAGATATGATTTTTATGTCTCAAAAAATGTCTTTAACAAAATAACGAGAATTTGATTTAAATATATTTTTAAAAAGAACATGTCATGAGAAATCCAATAGTATATTTATTATAATTTTTACAAATCATTTAGAATTTTTATGAATTTTTGAAAAACATAAAAAAATATAATAAATAATAATTAAATAACTTACGTTTTAAAGTCTATTATTATTATATAAAAAAACAGTTGCCCATTTCTTCTCCTTCTCTCTCCCGAAACCTTAAACCCCTTTCACTCTCGACCCGACGCTTGGATCTTATCGAAATGACTTCACATGGAAACATTTCTTGCAATTTTTAGTGGGGAAGGATGGGAATTGAGAAGAGAGAATGTCACGAGGGATTCCATGACCTAAGCATCTCAATCTTCTTTAGGTGAGTGACATCGAGCAAGAAAGCCGAGAGATCCAGTGGTCTTTGATGGTGACGATGAGTTTAATATTGAAATTGTTACTTTGTGTGAGTATTCCAAATTCCTTAAGCGTTTGTACTTCTTCAAATTTTTTTGGATTAGTCGAGATTAAGTTAACTCTAATTGAGCCATGCTGTGCAAAGAATTGTGAGGGCTTGTGAGATTCAATGACACTTAGTGACATGGTGAGTCCCTTTAGTACAATTGACAAATTAAGTAAGAGAGAAAAGAAGAGATACTCAAAATTTATTTGCCCGAGTCTCACCGTTTGTGCATGCAATGTAGAAGCTATTGTTGCGACTAATAAGGGAGATATAAAAAAAATTTTGAGTTATATTGTTAAGAAATAAAGAAAGAAATTACTCAAGCACTCTTGTTGTGATTTTCAATAGTAAGAAGAGGTAAATTATGTAATTTTTAATCTTCATATTGTGATTTTTTAGTTTCATTTAATTATATTATGAAATAATTATAACAATCAAAAAGTAAACATTTGACACAAAAATATAAAATAAATTATAAAATTACTATGAGATTTATATGAACTTTTAGAAAGAAGATCTACAATAATTAGCTGTGAGTCACAACAGAAAAAGAAAAAGAAAAATTGACATCAGAGTAGTCCCGAGAGTCTAGGTAGATAAATTAAATAAAATTATGATGTAATTAGTTATTTATTTATATCATTATTTTATTAAAATTTTGGTATGAATTGTCATTTTTTTATACCTTATATATTACATAGTTTGATACAAGTAAGATGCATAACATATGTAAGCATTTACATTTAGTTAAGATTAATTTTGTATAATGGATTTGGTATATTATCAAATGCATATAATGAGGGATAATTAAATGGTATATGTATATGTATATATGTTCATTACTAAGAATAATCAATTTATAAATGAAAATTCTTATGTAGTATGTTAAAGTCGGAGAAAAAATTGAATAAAAAAATTTAGTTTTAAACATAATATTCTATGAAAAAATAAATAATATTGAAAAATATGTTTCTCCTATAGTCTTATCCCATAACACTGCTTATTGTGTGATCTAACAATTATCGTTTGCTATGTAATCTGATGGTATTAGTACCATTAGCATCAAACCTCGATGATTGAGCTACCAATTATATGATCAGGAGCTATCATTTATTGTGTGATCTGACGAATGAGATCTATAATGATGATATAAATATATATTCCACTAGTTGTGTGATATAGTTGTATTGATATCATTAGCATCGGACTTTAACGATTTAGTTTCCTATTGTATTATGAGGAGCTACTGCTTGCTATGCGATCTAGTAATTGAGGTCCATAATGATGATGTGTGTATATATATATATATATATATAGTACTTTTGTGATCTAACGACCATCATTTTGTTGTGTAATATGATGACAGATATGATGAGATGCCAGAAGATATGTTATTAGGATCCTAAAAATAAGGGCCAATAAGAGAAAATCAAGATCTTCATGAATTAAAAAATAAAGTTGAATAAGAAATTAGAAAAACTAAGATTAAGTCAAATTCAATAAACCAAATTTACATATAAGAATTTATACAAATAATTGGTAAGAAAAGATAAGTGGATTTGAAAATCATGGTGCTTTAAAAATTAAAGGTTATGGTATGTTTTATATTAAATCTTAAAAGTTTTTGTTATATGCTTAGAGTTGTAAGAACATAATTTCTAATTTTCTTAATGTAATGTATATTATCATAATATTTGAGATTAAGTGAATGTATATTCATTTTCATATCAGTTTCTTGATATAATATTTTTATTTATTGAGTTATTATACTCATTATTTTATTTGTATTATATGATATTATAAGTGGAGATATTTAGAGGTATAATAGTAAGAATTGAGAATTAAAAGAAAGTTGCATACAAATAATGATATTACTATAAATTTTGTTGTGAACTCTTATATAATAATATTTGGGGACTCTGTTATGTAGTTTTCTATGTGGTTATGTGATATTTTTATAATGATATGGTATTGTCATGGTGCTAATGGTTTTCTCATGATGAAATAATTTTATAATGATATTGTATTTTAGCGACTTTATTTTTAGTTAATATAGATTATTAGTGATGTATAGTTAATAAAATAATTACATGTATATAGAAAAATTTATAATTTCTAAGAGAGATTTTGTCTATTTGTTTTCTAAAATTTGAATCTCACGTGTTAAAATTTTGAATTATCAAAAAATTAGGAGATAGTTAATTATCGTTCCTTACTTGAAGAAGTCTTTTGTATCCTTTTAACTGTTAACTCTATTTATTATTCAAATATTTATAATTAAAGAGGAATTAGGAGTTAATGAATAAGTGGGGTGTGATAATTAAAATTTTTTCATTGATATAGTTAAGTGACAGAATTCAATGTGGGTACCATTGAGGTTAAGATCTTAAGGGCATAAGAATTAATTTAAATAATTATTTTTTGAAGTTAAAAAAATAATAATTGCATGAGTTGATAAATTAGATAGATTAAAGTTTATAAAAGAGTAGAACATTATGAACAATTTCAAAGGAAAACAGATTTGGTATGATACTGACAAGATCGATGAGATTTATATTCCAATAAAAGCGTATTGATTTGAACTCATAGTTAACCAATAGAGAGGGATCTCTAAACTATTTCTTGGCTTCAAGTTAAGGGGTAGGGGGAATGAAAATAACAAGGTCACTAAAAAATAATATAGATATACAAATATTATTTTTTAAAATATTTTTAATATCAACAACTAATAATAAGTTCAACTGATCCTTATATATTCATGAATTTCTCACAATAAATTTTATCCAAAAATACATTCATCAAAAAAATTTTGAATTACTTCATTGGGCATACTTCATGAGACACAAATAGTATTATTTTTTTCTACCCCAAACAAATTTTAAAATATTAAAAATCAAATCATATTATTTAAGTATAACATCAAGGAGAGATGTGGGATGTTAAACCAATTTGATGATCTAGTAATCTATTATCAATCTATGATTGAAAATAACTAGGTTTAAATTATTATATCATTTATATGCACAAGTTAAACTTTGTTTCTAAAATATGTCAGGATATCCTCATATAGCTAATAATGTTATGGCAAATGATCTCCTTATAATTAATTTCTTAAATCTACACATATTAGCACATAATATATGCCTTATTTTTTATTAATCTATTTACAAAATATTTTTGGTATCACAAGTTTGCTAAGAGTAAACAAGACAAAAAAATATCACATTACATTTCTATGCTTATAATTTTTACTTTTGATATTCATTTACTATTATTTTGGAATTTGATTATAGTTTCAGGATTAGAAGATATAGATGTGTCAATCCTTAGAGAAGTTTGTTTAAGACTAACATCTGTTTATCAAATGTTTATTTCATTAGTTTGATTGTTTGTTATATGAATTTATTGTACATATATAATATACTTATATCATATCGATCAAAATAGCTAATATACACATTTATTAGATTTGGATGTTAAACAGTTTATACCCATGTTTTAAGTTAAATATATGACCATCAAATTATGCACATAAAAAAGATCATATCATGAAATCAATTAACAAACATCAATGGCAACTTCTAGGATTTATTTAATATAGCTATCGAAAAAAAATATTCTTTTAAAAAAAATTAAAAAGATGAGATTCTAAGAAAGAACAATTCAAAGAGAGTTATTTAATATTTTAGATGTTAAAATTGAGCAAAAGTTCAAGAACACAAAAATTTCTTCTCCTAAAGAAAAAAAAAAACTACGAGATCCATCAATAATAAAATTCATATAGTTTGAAGTGCACTAGTCGAACCGAATTATTCCTTAGCAAACAACCAAGCCACCACTAATTAAATGTGGTTATGTGCTATAAATCAAATTTTAATTCCCCTTCACGTGGCTAACTTCTTGGCATTTCTTTTACTATTCACATTTTAACATTGCAATATGAGAGAATTGTACTTAATAATGAACAACTAATGATTTATTTCTAACGTGTAATATTTTATGTTACAAGCTTGGCATCAACAACTAAAATTTGTTGGCGACAGCCAAAGCATTATTGAAAGGTAGTGTTGTTTAAAGTTTTGAAGATTAAACTATCTAATTGATTTGAATTTCAACATATGGCCATGCATGTTAACACGCGTTGTAACGTCTACTTGTAACACTTGCCTATTTTAACATTACTTTGTTCATATTTTTTTTAATGCTCATTTAAATTATATTAATAATTATTTGATTTTTCTGAATTTGGAAAACCGTTGACAAAAAAAAACTATAGTTCTATATAACATTTTGTCGGCAATTATTTGCTACCACGAGATGTAACAGTAAGGAAAATTTATAAAATTTGAAGAACATGCCTTGCCTACGATTTCCAAAAAAAAAAAAAAAAATTGGCTTTTGATGATAGTTGACCTTTATTACAAGTCCAACTGCTTAAGAGAACGACTTTTTTTTTTGTCAAAAGTGCATTTAACATTTTTTTTATTTTCAAGAAAATGAGATTAATAATTATTTTTTTGAGTAAAAATCATGCTTGCAAACAAAACGATTTTTGTTTGTTTGTTTGTTTGTTTGTTTGTTGTAATTATATTCATTTTTTGCATATTTTCATCCTCAACAAAAACTAAATGGTCCTCCCTAACTATTAGAAATAATAATTAATAAAATTTGCATATAAATATCATTAATATTATAAAGTGAATAAGTCAATTGTGATAAAAAAAATTTACACATTGATGTTTGGGTATGATGCAAATGTTTAATGATAGTGTAGGATGAAAAAGTAGCTAAGCAACTTGTGCAAGCAAGAAATTGAAAAGAACTCAGATTGTTTAATCTTTCACGTTAAGTTTTCATCGACTTGACTGGATAATCCAAAAAATATTTTATCATACAACTACCAGAAGATGGTGTGCTTTTTTGGAACTTAATTACTTACAAGAATACTATTAATTTTATTCATATATTTGTATGTCAATTGAGTTCGAGATGTCCAAATTTTATCCTTTATAAAAATGATTCAATTATTATGAACATTAGACCTATACATTACTCGAATAAACAAACAAAAAATATGTAATTGTCAAACAATCATACAATAGTATCAATTTACTTAGACTAAACAAGACAACTTTGAAGTTAGGAAGCAACTAAGAAAATCAAAATGAATAACAATATTAGGACTTAGCTATCTCGATCTTGGCATTTGTAAAGTTGAAACTTTGGAATATACATGCATAGTTTCATTTATTGTCCATGAACTTCAATCTAAAAAGCATTAAACACTTGTCAAATGCCATTAAAAGGTGCTCAAATAGGTATGGGCTATAGGTTTATAAGAAAGTTCAAAGGGCATATTTCAAGTTAACAAATCAACTTCACATGAGTATTTGGAATGACCATTATGATCACTTAGTTTTTGCTTTCATTTTTATAACTGTGTGGTAGTTATAACAAGAATTGTTGCACAAAGACCAATAAAAACTATTTAAAATGCCTTGAAAAATAAAATATTAATGACAATATCTAAATCACCACTAAAGAATGTTTCAATTGATAGGCTTATTTAATATGGTGATGGATACAGTTTACAATGATATTGTAATTTATTTGAGATGATCATATGAGTATATTTCAAGCACATTTATTTTTTAGATTCAATTATAGATAATTTTTTGTGAGTAAAAACATAATTGGAATAGCACTTTGTCATCATCAAATTCTACAAAAATGTCTAATATTCTAGACTATTTCTGATGCTTACAATTACTATATTTCTAGTTTTTCTAATTTACGAAATGCTAAAAAATAATTTTAACTAACATCAAGATATAAAAATAACTTACCAAACACCATTGAAGATCAATCATATTTTAACCACTTCAATCTCTTATATTCAAAATGCAATTGTTAAAACAAATGGAACCCTGAATGAAGCTTTCATTATTATAAATATATGATCTTGCATTACATTTATGTTTTGATTTTATTTACCAGAATAAGTGATAATCCATATATTGATATGCTTAACCCTAGCTGTTCACATTACTATTATCCACTCTATCTACTATATACCAATTGTAATAAGTAATTAATAACTAATTGTCAACAAACTATATTATAAATAGTGACAAATAACACAGGTAAGAATGACCTATGATGCAAATGACACAATACATTATGCTTGACACATTATAAACTCGATTCCTTGATTAAATAATCACCCAAACAACTGTGACAACTGCTGTCATGTTATTATCTTATACATGAAACCATCCATAACACATATTGCCTTACACAAAGAGTAAGGATACAAGTAACTTCAATAAAAATTACTCATTTAATAAGTTATCCCACCATGATGATTATGAGAATATAAGAACTTCAAACCTTATTATCATCAACTCACCTTTATATTCTAATCTAACTAGGGTGAAAGATAATAATAAAGGTGATAAGAGGATAGAAGAGGAGAATACATAAAGAAGCTTAAAAGGGATGATTGAGAGAATAGCCTTTTAAACATTACAAAAAACAAGGTTTTATAATATAAACATTTTTACCAACAATATTTATAGAAATAATCATGTCATACATGTGCAAGTTTTTTATAACACTAACTAGATTTTTTATTCAACAAATAAAATGACTGCATATTACCTCATAGGCTATGCTATTTCCTTTCTAATTTTTTAATAGTACATGCAGACCTAATGTTGTTGATGTTGTCCAACAATTAGTGAGAAATCCATTATAATTATAGAAGTGGGTGAAAATTAAAAGAGTTTGATCATAATGTAGAGAAGAGTATCTTGTTGAATTGGTGCTAGCTTTTGTATATGTCTGATGCACATATCCATATTGCCAAAATGATACGTTCATGCCATTGTTATATATGTCAATCATGTTAGTCTAATGTAGGTAGTGGTTGAGTTCATCCAATATAAGAGTTGAGATGCTTTGCCGGTGCTCATATTTGAATCTCGTATTGATTTGTTTGGCTCCATAAATAAATTATCATAGTACAAATGTGTCATAGATAAATATTATTTGTAATGACTGAACTTACATTGATGACAATATAATGGAGAGAGATTGAATTGGATTATGTGCATTATTTTATGTGGACTTTCAAACCAATTTATGCATCTACATAAAATATATTGTGGTGATGCAAGTTTTGCTTAACATGAAAATAAAAAACTTTAAATAGTGTCCAAGTGTATGACTAAAGATTAAAATATCATAAAAAACTAATACCAATTTTCTTAAGTATGATTAAAGTATTTGAGTTATTATCCTCATGAATTACTCAGGGTAATAAATAAAAAAAGAGCACAAACAAACATTCACATAACTCATCCTTAATTTTAAAGGTGATATTTCATTCATCTCCTAGTGGAATCTTGACTTAATGATAACCACTTTTTAAGTCAATTTTTTTTAAAAAATTAACACTACTCAATTGATCAGATAAATTATCCAAACATAATATAGTAAACCTATACTTTATAATCATTTCATTAATGACCCCATTATTAATCCACACTCTTTATGATTCATCTTTCATAAAGGCTAAGAGGGTGAGAATTGTATAAGGGCTAAGGCTTTTTTGTATGAAACATTTATTTAATAATCCATAAACCTATCAAGCTACCTTTATTTATTTAGTTTGGGCTAAAACTATGGTGTGATACTTTTGGCAAACTAACTTCAAGTATTAAATCTATAGCAAATTAGATTTCACATAGCCTGGGCAAGTTTTGGGGTTTTATTGTTGGTGGTATCATTATATATGATGCTTTACTCAAAACTTTTCTCATTGTTATGACCCAAATAATAGCTACATTGTTAAATTCTTTATCTACTTCACTTTGAGATAAACTAAATTTTCTTCTCTTAATTGGCATTTGGTTTTTATTAATGGGCTTAAAGTGAACCCTAAGTGGAGACACATGTAACATACTTTTCTAACCATGATGTATGAATATGAAAGTGTTAAATTTGCCAATAAGAAGGACAACATGATCATACTAAAAACTCCCAACATGTATGGTGATAATATCACATAAAATGTATTCAAAATATTTGTAGAATTTAATCGATCTATGGATTATTTTAAACTAGAATAAAGTTTTCTTTAATCTAAGAAATAGTGTACAAATGTGGGTGTTTGGAGGTGGAAAGTCCAAGATTTGTCACACTATTACTGGAAATGGAATTATTGTTATTATCACTATTTATTACAACTTTATAAATTTTTTCTCCTAGAGTAACAAACATATGAAAAATCACATATCTAAGGCTGTGTGTAAGTGCGCCTCACAATTATCTTGCGTTAATTTTTCTCATTGTCATTTTCTCTTTCTTTCTCATAGTATTTGTTAGCTAGATTTGGATCAAAACCATAATCTTCAACCACATCTTCTTCTCCTAGGTTTGGTTCCTCACCTTTTTACCCTCTATATAGTTTACTTGATATGTGGGGCTCTAAGTTACCACATGACCTTGCCCTTTACATAAAAAATATATTACTTTGAAAGGTCAATTAATAGGTTGACTAGGTTTTGTTATGGATTTTAGAGTAAGGCTTGGAAAAGGAAGTGTTGATGAATGTTAATGGAGGATTTATGATTTCTTATTCAAAAGGTTATCTTAGGTGTCATTTCAACTCTCCTAGTTAGATAAATTTTTAGATGTGCTTAAACTCATTTGTAATCCAATATGCCTCTTCTAGAGTGTGGGTGTTATGCATGAAAAGTTCCTTCTACATGCCCTCTCTAAGTCTAACTAAAAAAAGAGAGGGAAACTAAAGGATTGATACTATAGTGCAAATAATACTCATTAAAAAGAGCAATGTGCTCATTTATCGACTTTCCTCCTTCAATTAAAAATACTATCTTTGATTTAGTAACTAAGTTTTGCAAGAAAGATGTATGTATTTGTCTTTAACAATTCTCTTAAATTCTTCCTAAGTTTGCATAGGTAATGATTCTCTCTAGTGATATTTGGTATCTAAGATTTCTATAAGTAGTTGAAGAGGCCATAAGCAACATGCGGTCGTGTGTTAGGCCCACAATCTCACAATAACAATGAAACAAGGTGCTAGAAAGAGGTTTAAAATTATTAATCTTGAATAAAATAAATAGCAATGTAAATATCTCACTAGCATAAATTAATGACAAAGAGCATCTTTCTAAATCATTACAAAAAATCTGAAACTAATGCAATAAATGTATATAAAAGAAATGATTAAAAAAATACTAAGTTTAGAATTATAGGAAATAAAAAAGTGATGAAAACTCCAGATTCATGCATGAGAGTTATCAATTAAAGATGGAAGCGACAAAGAATTCAAGCATAATCATTATTGATGGTGGGAGTATGAAGAAACATTGAGTTATGTATGTAGATGTTATGGTGTGAGGATATCACTTGGGCCTCCCAACCCTCCTTCTAGTTCTTTTGCCCTAAAAAGTTGACATGTCAAAGTTTTTACTATAATCAAGGTTCAAATCTTAAAAAGATGAAAGGAAAAACAATGAGAAGTTTCATTCATGCCAAAAAATAAGCATACATGAGGGTAAGCTTCCCAAATTTTAAAGAACCTAGGGGTGCATGGGTAAAAGCACTTAAAATCTTAAATTAACCTTTAAAAGCTTCAAAATTTATTATCATAGCCTATTCTCAAGTAGCATTTGCTAAAGTTGTCCTCTTTTTAGGTAGATGATCAACAGAAACTTGTTAGATATCATGGATCAATGACTCCAGTGTTTGTGGTGACATGTGGGTTTATAGGTTAGGTTGGCTTTGGCTCAAGTAGGTCACAAATCAGCTGGTCGACACTTATACAAGCAAGATGTGAGAGGAATGATCCTAGTCGTGGGTTGGGGGGTTAATGCTAGCTTGAGTAGGTCATGGGTTGAATGGTGCTAATTCACATGTTGATGCTGATTCAAGCAGATCACATGTGGAATGGTTTTGGCTCTTGGGTTTAATAGAGACAGGACATTCAAATGTGAAAGTAGGTAACACAAACCTAGAAACTACATGAGTAATCCATTCGTAGAAGTAGGTCACACAAACCTATGAACAGACACAAGAAACCCATGCATGAAGTTGTTTGCATAAACCCCTAAGCGAGCGCTTGCTAGAACTTGTGCGTCAAGTAGGAGGCATGACAGATTGATGGGGAAAATTCCTAATGGGTTACAAGTAATTTTCTAGTGACTTGAAAATACTTTGGAAGTATAATTTGAGCCTAAAATGTAGTTTTGGGCTCAAAATTGAACTTAAATTTGAAATTTAAATCCTTCAACCATCTGGAATTGCTAAATGCACCTTACTGAATCTTTTGCATTGAAAATCTTGAATGCAATTGTTCTCTTCATTAGTTTGTGAATTATTTGAAAGATTACATGTTTTTCTTAATTGTGATATATTTTTTATAGATGATAATGAGCTATGGCTTGCACAACTACATAAAAAAGAATAAGAACTTCTACGTAGTGCACATGCATGAAACTCTTTACTTATAATAATTATTTTAAAGCCATGAATGAGCTTGATGGATTATTCAAAAAAAAAGATGTCTCAAGTAATTGATGGAATGAAGGGGAAGAAAAAAAGAAAAATAGAAGAGTAAAAGAAAAAAAGAAGTCCAAAAAGCACAATGGAATACACTTCCCCAATAGACCTTAGGCATAATGGAGCTTCTTCAAGTGTTAATGTAAGTCCTCATGCTACATCAAATAATGAATTAAAAGATACTTTGAAGAGTTGATAAAAGAGCAACAAAAACTAATTGAAAAATATGCACATCTTAGACTGTATGGTTTGGCTTGTACTAATTTAATGATAGAGAAATTAAACTATTTGATTATTGTTTTACTAGTGATCTATGGCAATTAGATAGAGATCCATAGATGGGATGGTATGATGTTTTCATAAGGTAGTATACAAGGAAATGAATAGTTCAAAGTCTCAATAGAGACTATGCAATCTTTTTAATGTCAAAGTATTAAGAATTTTGTATGGTATAGATTTATTTGTTAGATAACATGATTTTATCAAGGAAAACATTAATAAAAAACTAAATAATAAAATAATAGGATATTATTGACCTATATGGTTTGACTTACTTGATAGTAAAATTAGTTCAATATATATAATATTGTAAATATAATTACACTATCCCAAAACTTTCATATTGTATCTTTATATTTTAATTTATAATACAAATATCCAATGATACTTATTCATAACAAGTAGAAGGAAAACCAAAATGTTTGTATAATATATTAATATTTTAACATGTAGCATGAATAATTAGTTTTGTAACTTTAGAATTGCATGATACATGGTTCAAGGTGCATGAACACATATGAAAGTATCTAATGGCTAGTTTAAACTTCTACTAAAATAAAAAAAATTAAAAATTAGCCATCATATTAGTCATTGAAGTTTCTATTAAATTTTCAAAAGATTGTATAGTATATATAGAGATTAAAAAACTCAAAAACGATGATAGAGTGTTAAAGGAAAAATGAAAAGAGGGATTATTACAGATTGAAATAGCAATATACTACAGTAGTAATCTAGATTAATATTAGCATAACTACTTGCTAAAGAAAATCTTCATTGCAATATTCTCTAAGGTTAAAGGGAAGTATTCATAGAGACTAATTATCTATTTTTGCACACTAATAGCTCTCACATTCATGGTTTCACTAGCTTGATAATCCATAGATTCATTGTACTTAAATTTGTATATCAAGTTCACATTTAGTTGAGTCATGTGCTTCATGTTTGCTCTTGTGATCTTGTGTTTGTTTTCCTAACTCTAGGAATGGAAGTTTGAAATCATTTGGGTTTCTCTACTCGACTGTAATGAAGGAGTGTGTTTTTGTTTAGTGGTCCTCAAGAAATTTGCTCAGGGGTAGATGTAGGCTTGCAATATAGTGGAACCACCTAAAATCTTAAGTTTCCACTATTTCCTATCTTTCTTCTTACATTTATATTATGTGTTTAATTCATTACAACCTTAAGAACTAAACCAACATGTTAATCTTGTTTTACTCAATAAAAGGGTGTGGTTACTTGAAAATAGGTTGTAAAAGGTTTTACTAGATTTTGGGTGTTACAAAAGAATTTGCTTTTAATTATGCAACCTTCTTTGTGTGCCTCCTTGGAATCCAAAAATTATAAAAAATAAGAATAATTACAAAACTTAGCATGGCTAAATTGTTAATGATAAGAACTTCCTTTTTTTGGAGCTCTTGTTTACCTTCCTAAGTATTGTCATAATTCATCAAATCAAATTAACTTTATTAGTTGTGTACTCAAATAACTCAGGCTAAATTCACAACTATATCATTATGGTAACATGAATACAAAAGTGTCAAAGTCTTTGCATGTATAAATACCACATGTAACCCATGTGTGTTATACATGAGTTTTGAAGGGAAAATGAAAACCATGAAGAATAATAAGCAGCATGTCTCTAGTAAGTGAGCTCTCTAACATGTATAAAGCTACTTTAGAAGTAGGACCAAACTATATGGTAATATGAACAAGGGAAAAAACCAAAAAGAAATGTTTAAGTAAAGCATCATGATGATGCTTTATCCATTATTATGATGTACTGAGTGTTGTGTCCTCATGAATGATAATACAAAAACCACGTTGTGCATCACTAGTTTGTGTTTATGATTTGTGCAAATATAGTTTAAAGTATTTGATAGAAGTTGGTTAAAAATTGGAGCATAGAATTGGAGTTTGATGAAGATGAATGTTGAGAAACTTTGCTCTTGGTACTTTAACTTTCAAATAATAGAACTTAAGATACTCTTCGTGAAGTGGCTAAAACACAAGGAGCTAAACTTTAGTACTTAAGGATTTGGTCAACATGTTTAACCTTTGTCCTTTAAGGTTGTAGCACTTAGGATCCTTATTATATTTCATGCATCATGTTTTAGAAAAGAAAAAACCATCAATTTACATTTTTATGAGTCAAAACTATGCATTAATAGATTAAAATTAAACTTTTAAAAATGTTAAATTATGTTTTTCATACAAGGTATCATTGTTGTTGAATTCTTTTTGTAATTATTGAGAAATGAGTTTTCCTTTTGTTTGCATTGAATGAAGCTTTTTTCATATGTATATGTTCATTTTTTTCTCTCAATTCTTGTCTTTTGTTAAGGTTGGCTATGTACAATTATTTCTTTTATATAACAATGATCTAATTTACTTAAGTTTTTATTTGGGCACTATATGTCATATGGTATAAAGTTTTCAAATCGTAAATTCCCATTCTTATAACACCTTAGGTTATTTTTTGTACTTATAGTGCATACTAATATGATCATTATATCATAATAGTGCATCTAATTTTATTTTCACTTTTGCTATCATACATCACAAAGTTCATCCATCATACTTGTAGGTGCTTGAATTATGATATATTTATAATATATGTGGTGAAACTCTTTGTTTTTCACAAGTACTAAGATAACCTATACATTATTCCAGTACGATTAGTGTTAAAACTATTAGTTTATATATTTTTTGGATTCTTCATTATCATATTATAGTTATAGTAATATCATAATTAAAACATTCAATTGTTAAGAACTTTTATCGATGTATAAGAATGATCTATGTATTAGACTAGTATGATTAATATTAAAATTATTAATTTATATATTATTTAAATTCTTCATAATCATTTGATAATAATACGATATTAGTACATTCAATTATTAAAAAGTTTTATAGATGTATAAAGACACAAAAATGATAGTATAAATCATATGAGTCTAATTTGTATTCTATCAAGTTAAACTAAGTAAAAATTAAATCATAAAAATAATAATAGTTTATGATCATAGTGTATGACATTTTCTTTAGAGCATGATTTTATTAAAAATATGTATTGTATAGTGGCTATCTACCTTTTGATTAGTACAATCAATATCAAAGCTTAAGCATTACTTTCTATTTTGGAGAAATACAATACGAGAGGCATGTCAAGCTTTAACAAATAACTATTTTAAGTCTTTCAGAACTAGTCACATCATATAATTATTGAGACGATCTTTATATGAGCTTTATCAACATGAGATGATCTACTTGATGTATTAATATGATCTAAAAAGTAATCATCCAATGACAACATTCTAATTATTTTATAAATTCTAATTAATTATTATTGGTTTCAAAATTGATTTTAGGATTGCATTTAGTATATATAAGTTTTTAAATTTAGAAAATTTAATCAATCAATCAAATTACAAGATTCATACTTTTAAGTAAAAAGCAAGAAGCTAACAAGCAAGCTATGCATTTTACTATTATTCTTATTAAAACAAAAGAATTAGTTTACATTTCATTTTCTATTCACTAATACTTTTCCCATTCAATAATTTACATTTGTATTATACAATGCCACAATACTTGAAGGAGGATTTGATGTATTAGATTTATTTAAAATTGAATTACTAGAAGCATAAATCCTATGAGCACTGATTTTTGTAAACATCTCTTCTACCTATTGCAACAAAGGAGAGTGGTTTTGTTAGTGAAGTTTGATTAGATTGATTGGGGTTGGACGTAGGTGCTAGCTAGTTTAAACTACCTAAAAAATATTTGTGTTATCTTTTTTACTTGCATCTTGGTTTTCTTCCAGTTTTGCATAATTCAACTTATTGTAGTGGTTTATGAAGTGTATCTTTAATATGGTTTTATGTTGAATCCTATTTGTTGTTGCATTTAAGTGCTAGTTGTGCTAAGGATTATTAAAGCCATAATTTTTGTTTAAAAATTACTAAATTGAATTGATGATTTTCAAGTTCTAGACTAAAATTCTCATTTAGCTTTTCACAACTTTATATAGGTCTTACTATTCCTAATTTTTGCTTCACATTTATTATGTTTTTTGTTTCTAGTTTTGTTTTCATGTTGCTTCAATCAAATGTCATCTTTTATATGAAGAGATTTTTGAAAAAAGATTTAAAGTTATTAAGTATTACAATTTAACTCCTCTCTCTTGTAATCTTTGTCTGTCACAATCTATATATTAAGGAGCTTTGATACCCTAAGAAGTGATGTAATATAAATCTTGGAAATCATTGTAGTTGATACAAAGTTAGTTGAATGAATTTGAATGTAACTCATGTTATCATGAGCAAAATTTATTAACATTAAGGTATAATATAATAATCATCATGTTATCTCATATCATAAGAGGTTGACTCCACACAAATATACACTTCAACAACCTTTTTAGTTAACATTTGTTGGATATGATGAAGGTTTTTAATGCTCCTACAACAACTTATCTATGATGGAAGGGAAGACACCGTCAATGTAAGTAAAAACAAGCTCTAATATGTCTCACTATCACTAAATTGGTGCCACAGCTCCTCTGCTTACCCTTGGGAAAAGTAAGCAATACTCAAAATGGAGGTGAAGGCAATGCTCAACCTAGTCCTCAAGAAGTAACCAAGCTTGTCCCACAAATATTCTTCAATGCTCTCTCACATCACTCACATAATGGGAGTGAAAGTAAAAGGATATGTTCACTTAACATATGAAGGAAAATACTCAAGATCTCATTAGGCATTGTTAGTGAAATATTATATGATAAAAAAATCAAGAAAGTTCTAAATAGAAAGAAACTCAGGGATAATCTAAAAGCATCAAAATGATATGTTTAATTTGACTTCTCCAACATCAAAGCTTCATAGTGAACTACATGTAATGATATTCTTTCATGTATGACATCATTATTACAAAAGTGAGCTCTCAGTACTTTTGTAAGTTATCATCATTGCATTGAAGTGATGGGAAGGCAAAGATGGTAATGAAAAACAATCCCAATTTCTAGCCAGGAGAAAGTGATCGAGACCATCAAAGGTGACTTCTTACAATTGACCATATTTTATTACACCAAGCTAATCATCTTATAAGTCTTCATGGTAGGTTTAGAGGGCCACACCTCCAAATACTCCTTTTGTTGAGTCTCTTAGTGAGATAACTATGCTTTCACCTATCCACTTCAAACCAACGATAACCTACAAAGACGAGCCTAAAATTATTTTAGATGAAGAATAAACCAATAAAATAGCTGCACCATTCAAGCTTACATTGATCAAAAAAGTTTCACATAGGAACCCAATATTGAATTGATCTAATTGGCATTTAAGAAAATTGGATTTTTAGGCAATTTTAAGGTAGGATCCCTAAATAACTAACATGTACTGATTAAATTTGACAATGAATTCCATTGTGGTCTCTTTCATCAACCAACTATTTTCTTTTCATTTAGCTTGTTTTTACACAATTCATGCTTCCACATCACACCAAGAGGGGACATATGATATGATGAATTGAAGTCATATCAATGAGTGGTTCAATGGATATAGTGTGGGTAAAATAGATGTGTACAATTACGATTATTGTATGTGTACTATAGAGTAGAACTATGATATTTTCATATTAGTGGTTTTTTACTTTGTGTCTTGTAATTGACATGTGTTACTTATGATGTGTGTCATTATTTTAAATATTTTAAATAATAATAGAATCATTTGGTTTAAAAATATGTGACAATATAAATAAGATTTTAATTTACAGAAATGGGTTGATTTCATAAATTGGGTTTTTGTTTTATTATCATTTCCCTCTTAAGAAATATGTTTGTCTTCTATATTAATCATGTTTATTTTTCTATATTTGATGTATTATATTATTAGATTTAGGAAAGGCTTGATAAGCCTTGACAAGCCCTACATAAACTTAATAATATAACAAATATCATTTCATAAAAGATTAAACATTTAAGATTAAAAACTAAGGACATATATTTCCAATAGTTTGGAATACTTATGTGATAAAAACCTAATTTATCAAATTAACCCATTCAATAAATTATATATATATATACCACTTGTTTTTAAACAAAATAATATTCTTATTATTTAAAATGTCTAAAATAAAAATCTACACCATAAGTAACCTATGTTAATTACAATATATCAAGTAAAAAGCTATTAATATGAAAATATCATAAACCTATATCATAGTATCCATATAAAAAGCATAATTGTATACACCATGTTACCAAAACTCTATCCTCTAAAAATCTTATTGAACAATATTCCTATTTATCTTTTTATTATCTCTCTCTCAATGTGATGTGATAGTATGATTTGTGATGTAAAGACTAATAAGACTTTATAAAACACAATAAATAAATTCATAAGATAACAAATAAGATTATTCTTTTTTCCTATTTACTTTGATTTTTTATATAACCATTAAAGTAATAAATTTTAATATCATCATTTATTTCATAAGCCCTATTTCCCTTATAAAAATTGTCTTTATTACTTAAGAATATCTAATATTATATCAAAAGACCTTAGCTCATTGGAAAAATATAGTCAACATCCAAATAATATAAACGTAGACCCTAGATCAATACCTCATCACCCTACACAAAATGATAATGTTAAATCCCAATGAGACAATATCATAAATAGTGCCAAATCAAACTCAACTATGATCATACATCAATAATTACCATCTTGCACAAAATGCTAAGTTTGAATCTCAAATAATATTAGTATAAGCTAACAATAATATTTTTGGGAAACCTAATTTTATATATTTTGCCATTTCACAAGTTATAAATTTTTCTCATGAATCATGAAGAAAATCAAAATTAACATCATCTTATCATATTTCTTTATTATTTATTTAACTTAAAAACTAATCTTTTATTTTAAGTTTATAAATAAATCATGTTAATAGAATATTATATCTTTGGGACACCCATATGAAATGATTGAACAACACAAGTAATAAAATCTTTATTAATGCTTCCATTATAAAATGTGTTAATAAATAATTTAATAATTTACTTATATTATATGGCCAAATTTATCTATCCAAATTTGATATAAAAAGCTATGTCTAATTCTCCTTTCCTCTTAATTTCTTACAAATACCATTATATTCATACAATCACAAATTATTTATTTTAATAAAGTTTAAACTATCTATGATTATTTGACTAAAAAATATCAGCTCAAAATTTCTTCCTTGCTATAATACCAACATATCATATATTATATGTAATACATGAGACTAAACAGGATAAGAAATGATCATTAGAAGATGTTAAAAAGAGGATAATCATTAGGTAAGGATCAACTCCTAACAAGCATCTAGGTGGAGAGGTACTAAAATGAATAAGTTCCACATCAATAATAGACCCTAAACAATATAAGTAAAGCCAAAATGCCTTAAATTAGTAAGACATCTCTTAGGAGCAACTTAGGCTTAAATCTCATGAGAACTTTATAATTAAGCATTCTAGAATTAGAGCAATTTTGGGATGACTGACTAAGAAAGAAGGATTCTCCTAACTAAGAAAAAAACCTTATTGACTTTAAATAATACCTCAATAGAAAGATTAGGATGTTACAACATGATATAACAGTGATACCTTCTTTACTTTGATATAATTTAAGAATGAAACATGAACATGTTGGTGGCCTTGTAACGCTCAAGATCAAAGAAAGTAAAAAATGATTATTAAGTGATATCTCAAAAAGGAGAATCATTAGATGAGGAGCACCTCTTAGTAAGCTTTTAAGTGAAGGGATATAGTATTGAAAATGTTTCATATTAATTATAGGAAACTAGATCCTAAGTAGTACAACTAATACCAAAAAATCCTTAAATTAGTAAGTCACCTTTTAGGGAACTCTTGGGCTTGGATCTCATGCAAACTCCATGATTAAGTTAGAGTTGGAGTAATTTTAAGATGGGTACTAAGAAATAAGAAAACCTTGCATAAGAACAAAATTTAATTAGTTCAAGATAGTATCTTACTAAGGAGGTTGAGGTGCTATATTATACACAATATATTATACATTCTTGATTTTTCTTAATAACGTATTGAGTGCTATAAGCAATGTATAGTATGTCCACTAAAATACACCCTATGACCATTCTAAAATACCTTACTCTTAATTTTTAATGTTCCTCAATCTAGCATATAATTCAACATATTATACATCCATCCAAATCGACTGTACATAACCCTTACTCTCATAGTCATTTACGTAACATAATGTGTGTTAAAGCTAATTCATGGTATGTCTTGTTCAATACACTGCATGCTAACCTCAATAGACCTTATGCAGACCTTCCTCTTTATATTGATTAAAGCTCAATATATTATATGCTGTGATTATGATTGTCTCACCTAGCCTTTATAGTCAATTTTTTTAAAACCTTTGGGTGCAACAAATCCACATACCCATCATTACATTTGGCTATTCAACCTTTCACTCTCCAAACTTGATATTCAAACTATAAGTTATGATCCATCAATTTAATCACCAAGCTCATGATGTGTCACCCACCATGAACCATGATCCCTTACTAAATGAACATCAATATGACTTAGGAATTGATTCATCCTAAGATGGGATAGCCTTTCAATCATAATGGCACATACATAGTACCAATATAATATACAAAATAAACCAAACAATTCACATGCTCAAACTACAATATCTATCATAAGGTTCAATAAAGAAATAACATAAAATACTAATAAATTGTCTAAAAATAAGGTCCATTAAGAAAATCTAATATAATCTAGAATCCATTGAGAAAATCTAATACAATATGGAGTCAATCACTTATAATATTAAAATCAAAAGAATCAACATTATTATTATCAAGAAATATGCAAATAATTGAGAAAATATTATGATACATAATTGTCCCCAATCATAGGCTCCTATGAAAGCTCTTATTTCTCCAATTTTGCATATAAATATAAAGGAGATTGAACCAAAACGTAATAAAGAATCTTCAAGTTATATTATAAAAATATGAAGCAAAGACAAGGTATTGTAACAAGTTTGCATAAGTAGTCTAAATCAATATTATGATCACAAATATCATACAATAAATACTAGATAGTCAAGTCTAATTTAGACTAATATATGATGCAACCAACTTGATGTCTAATGTCTCACTAAAAATTAGGACCTCCCTTTAAGACCATGCAACCAATGTCAAGATCTATCCTTCTAAGGTCACATTAGAAGTATAGTCATGCAATTTAGCACTTTATAAGTTCTAGCCAAAATCTAGCACCCTCCTCTAAGTTATGCAATAATAAAAAAACTTTAGAACTCTCATAAAAAATATGTCATCACTAGGTAATTCAACACTCTCCTCTGAGCTGTTTTATCATAAAAAAATCTAGCACTCTCCTTTGAGATGTGTGATCACTAGGTAATCCAACACTCTCTTTTGTGTTGTGTTATCATTAGTATAAGAGTTCCACTCTTATGATCCACTACATTGTAAGATTATCCCCACTAGACCTATCATGTTCACCACATGTTATGGTATCAACCCACTAATAACAACTATTTGGATATTTTGAGTTGCCTTAGAATTCTTAAATCAATCATCTATGATCTGATAATATTTGAAGTATTCTATGCTTGCATCTAAACCCTTAACTTAGCTATTTATGTACTTTATGACTTTCTCTAAATCTTAACACACTTATTTGGGATCTTTATGTATTATTTAAAATACCATATGATTTTCTCAAAACCATTATTTAATTATATGTGGTTTATTTCTTTTATACGAGTGCTCTAAGATTTTCTTTAAATCCTAACCCTATTATTTAAGGTATCTTACCAAGTCTAGATGATACCTTAATAATTAGTATTCCCCATTTGCCTTATTTGGTGGATGATTATTCTAGATTCATATGGTTTTACATCTAAAACATAAAAAATTAAATTTTTCTCATGATTGGTAATAGAATTGCAAAATGAACAATGCAAAAAAAATTATATCCATTATAGTGATCAAGGTAACAAGTTCAAAAATTAGTCTTCTTATACTTTTTGTATGAATTGTGTTATTAAATACTAATTTTCATCACTACACATTCCAATACAAAATGGGATATTGGAGAGAAAGAGTAGTCTATTGATAAATATTTCATAGATTATGCTTAGTTAGGCATGACTACATACTTTTTTATTGAAGTAATAAATACCTTATTTTGTCTTAATAAGGTGTTAATTAGGATTATGAGTTGTTACAAAGAAAGAAACCCAACATATCACACCTTTATGTTTTTGGTTTTTTATTCTTAGCAGAGAAAAAGAGCCATTGGTTATATTTCATGCAAAATTAAAACAACAAAAAAGGCTAGAGATAGAACTTTTCTGAGTAATTGCCATTCAACCAGGACATATATTTGAGCTTGGCAACTCTTGGGCTAGTCACTTAGGAGTAGAAGCTAAATAACATATAACAAGTGAACCTAAGATTTAGAAGAGTTCATTCATATTATGTTTGAAAAATATCGAAAGGACCCCTCAAGATAATTTAAGATGATGACATGGCTAAGTAGCAATAATAAAAGCATTTAGAGATGAGTAGAAAGGAATGCAAATGAAAATACCAATAAAGGTCATCTTAGATAACTAAAATAGGTAATATTATATGATCTAATTTTCCTAAATTTTCATCAATCAATTCTTTTAGTTTTCATTAGTATTTATAGTGTTTCACTGTTTAGAATTATCTATGGAAGGTTGTAATAGACTTTTAAAAGTCATATGATTTTCTCGAGTTTATCATAATATGAGTTCTAGTTGAACATAATGTCAATGTTAAATTAATGTATCATACATACAAATGTTATGTACTATATGGTGTAGTAAATTTTAAAATTTTTATTATTTATATTACCATTATTATGTTTGGAGGAGATGAACATACTATCTATTAACGACTAATTTTAGTATATATTTACATATATATTTTACTTAACTTAATCAAATGATCCACTGTAAGATGCGTTTTCTAGTTTAACCTAAACTCATTGTACCTTAATAACACCATATCATACTTTCTTTAGGGCACCATTTTAACACTAAGTCGCAAAATTCTTTTTCTTTTTAGACTCTTAGAAATGTATTATATGCATTATACATTTAGTTCAACTTTAACTAGTTTTACATTATCTTTTCTTAACAAGATTGTAAACATTTTTAGTGATTATTTTTTTAGATTATATCTTTTTTCCATTAAATTAAATGAAAATGACTCAACCACTTATCTTCATGCCTTTAGCACTCTTCTAAAGGATATTCATGTGTGCATTATGCTACCTTTTAGATTTGTTAATAATCTTATATTTCAATCCATACATTTGTCTTAGCACAATTAACACTTCAAAATCATCTTGGACATATGGCAATTCAAGGTGAATGATTTTCTTTTTGTCTTCACTTAGTTTGACTTATAGTTGTTTAGGCTTTATCCATCTATCCTATGATATGTAATCTTATATGTCTGTCTATCTTTATATAACCTATAATATTCTAGGTGGATACATTATATCACAAAATATACTAAAATATTTGATCATCATCAAAATATTATAATGACCTTTATAACGCATAAGATTCAACATCATTCTCAATAATTCTTTTAAATCTTATATTTTTCTTAAAATTTTTCAAATCATATAATCCTTATATATTAAATTATAAAAATAATAATAACTAAAATCCTAAAATGATATAAAGTTATTTAAACATACCCACATATTTGATTCTCTTAATCATACTTATGTATTTTATTGATCTTTAATTACATAGCTTTTCTTTCTCACCCTATTACTTGACTCCTTGAACCAAGTTGTCACACTAATAACACAGTTGTGAGTGTCTCTTAGCCACCCTCTAACCCAATGTTATGTCACTACCCCTATCCTTCATTTGTAAAAGTGACCTCCTGTTAACCAACTTCATTACTTTATTGGCCTATCTCCTATACCATTCTTAAGTTAGCATTGGATCTCAAATCTTGTCAACTCATCTTTGATTGAGCCTTAACATTAAGTAATCTTAGCTTATTGATCCCTACTCATTGTCTTCCACCTTCTAATCTACACTCTCCCAATTGCTCAACGCCTTCTTAGACCACCTATGCGATCCTAACCAATACATCGACTAGTTGTTTAACCATCATTTACACAATCTCTGTCCTTTAATCCTCTCGTCAACATATGAACTAGTTCTCTTTCTATTTGTATTGTGGCTTGTTGATGTATGTATTTCACTCAGTTATTTTGTGTGTTTTCCTTTGTAGTATTTTTAACCACTTTTTAAATATTTAATCATCTTTGTTAAGGTTTTTAAATAATCTATAACATATTGGTTTACTTATTTAACAATGTTAGTGATCTTATCAAGTAAATATTTTAAATAAATTTGTTTATCTTAATATCCAATTGGATGTATTATTTCTTTAAAAAATATTACTAATTGATTAATCATGACCAAATGTAATTAATCATATCATGATATCTTTATTATTGTATATTAGTATGTTTTCTTATCTATTTAAATTTAGTAAATGAATGATTGTAGTGGTAATAGATCTAAGTAGGTACTCAGGAATGAATAAAAGTCAAGATATTGTAACTAAGATTTTTATACTTAATTTTTTATGCCTATTTATTTTTTAAAATTAAATAATAATATAAATTAACAAAAAAAAGATTAATTAAACTTAATCTATGCGTCTTAGACATGCCTATGAGCCTATAAGATGCTTATACGACAATATTTGATAAGAAAAATAGTTACAATCATTATAATTATTTAATAAACAATGCTTCATGAGATTTTATACATTTTTCAATGGCCTAATTGAGAGATAATTTAAGAACATATCTCAAAACAATAAACAAATAATTAGAATCTTAACAAAAAAGAGTTTGAAATTGTTGAGCATTCCTGAAATAATACTTCACTTCATTTGACAAGTACTAGTTGTACTTAGGAGTTTAACTCTGACATGTTTAATTTTTCTATAATTTGAGATGCACGATTAGAATTAAAACAAAGAAAAAATGCATCACAAATTACTTTTTATCTCGTTTAATATTTATTAAACAATCTCTTATACTATTGTATAGTTTAAAAAAAACGATCCTATGCTTTGAGGATTTTTCAAAAAAAAATAAATGGATAAATTTATGTTTTTACAGGATTTATACAAAAAATGCGTTTCAGTGCTCAAGCAACAGACAATTGTTGCGCAACATAAGCACCATCTCTAAGAGGACATACCCGGGCAAAATTTTGGAAAAAAACCGATCAAACAATCCCGAAAGCATCCGAACCGAATCCCAATGTTTCCGGTACTCTTTTTTCTTCTCTCCTGAAATCCGAAATCCCAATGTTTCCGACCGCAGACCACAGTCAGCCCAAGTAGCTGTTGGGCTACCACCTAAAAAGGCGTTCGACGATGTGCGCCCCACCTCTTTTCACCCTACCCAAAATCGCGTTACCGCAGCCGAGGCGAGCGGTGTGGGGCTCCCTTCCAGTGTGACAATAATTTCTTGGATTAAAAAAACTGAACCCATCGCTGGTTTAAAGACAGATGGACCGACGGCCGATCCATTTCGCCCACCCCCTCATTTTCTAAGAACTAGCTTCCTGCCGCTGCCGTCTCAAACGCCGTAATCTTCTCAGCGCAGGGATAGGGCTTCAATCCATCCAACTTCCCTCTAGTTGTTTCTTTCTTTCTCTTCTTTTCGACGAAGATATGTGAATGTGAGTAGAACACAATGAGTAATTCGCCGCATGGTGCAGAAATGGAGGAGGAGGAGGAGTTCTACGAGTCTCTCGATCGGGTTCTCTCGTCTTCGTGCTCTTCTACCTCTGCCTCCGACAACGAGGGGGACTACTGCCACCAGAACCATCACCGCCGCCGCTCTGGCTTCCTCCATCCGTCCACTGTCTCTTTGGATGTATGGCTTTCGGATCCCGGTTCCGTGGAGGAGCGCCGCCGCAGATTGCTGCAGCAGATTGGCCTCGCCGGTGAGCCAGCGCTTACGCGGGTGAAGCCCTACGGTGGGGGAGGCTGCGTGGGGGAGATGGGGCGATCGGTCTCCTGCCATGGACTCTGCTGTGGTGCTCGGGATTGCCCCTCTGCTGGTGCTTTCGCGCGCTCCAGATCCGACGGCTCCGTTGAAACAGTACCTGTTCACAAGCAACAACCGCCGGGCGCCGGCAAGCCGCCTCTTGTTGGGAAATCGACGTCGACTGTTGGTGGGGAAGTCCGGATGTTGCATGGGTATGGCGACGCAGACAGGGAGGATGCAAAACGGTGCACGATCAAGAATCTGGACAATGGAAAGGAGTTCGTAGTAAATGAGCTTCGAGAGGATGGGATGTGGAATAAATTAGGGGAGGTGGGAACTGGGCGGCAGTTAACAATGGAGGAATTCGAGATATGTGTGGGAAGTTCCCCAATTGTTCAGGAGCTGATGAGAAGACAGAATGTGGAGACTGGGCCCCGGAACCAGTTAAAGGATGGTTCTGGATCAAGTGGAGGTGGGAGGTCAAAGAGAAGCTCGAACTGGTTCAGGAGCTTCAAGAACGTTATGGCCGGAGGGCAACAGCGAGAACGGCCAAGCAGTGATGAGAAGGAATCTTCATCCGAGAAGGGAGGGAGGCGGTCAAGTTCTGCAACCGATGAAAGCCAGGACAGCCCCCAGTCACTCCACTGCGGTCCTGAGCGGATGAAGGTCAGGCACTATGGGAAGCATCACAAAGAGCTCACGGGTCTGTACTTGAGCCAGGAAATACATGCCCATAATGGATCCATCTGGACCATTAAATTCAGTTTGGATGGTCATTACATGGCGAGTGCTGGGGAGGACTTGGTCATCCATGTGTGGCAGGTCTTGGATCATGAAAGGAGGTCAGAGTTGCATATGTATCGTCCAGAACCACAAATTGGCAATGGTCATCCCCTTGTGGCACTAGTTGGCAATGGTTCGGCAGAACAGATTAGTGCTCTGGAATGCATGGATGACAGCCACTGGGAGAAGAAGAGAAGAGCAAAAGCTTCTGGCATGAGGAGTTCTGATAACCTGACAGTACCAGAGCAAGTGTTTGCCCTATCGGAGAGACCAGTTTGCACATTCACTGGTCACCTTGATGAAGTGCTCGACCTGTCATGGTCTGAATCTCAGGTATTAATATTGCTAGTGTCTATTTTATTAAAGAAACTTGGTAGAGGTAATAATTTCTTTGGGTGTGATAATTTTATGTTTTTATCAAAAGGCAAGCTAAGTGTTAGTAGACAATGATATTGGATGATGGATGATATTTTCTTATTTTGTCATGTCTTGTATTGTTAGTTCATTATGCAATGACATTCTTTCAATTTGCAACGCTAGATAATCAATATGAGGGCCTCTGTGTGATCAGAGGTTTATCTTTAATGAATTACAGAGTGGACGAGTGTTTTGAGCTATTATGAAATCAGTTTTTAAAGTTAGTTTTCATTGATTTTAAGCATTATCTTTAGTCTTTGTAGATGAAAACTTTGCTAGGCATTGAAGCAATATTGACTATTGGTATTACTACCTAACTAAATAGTTGTTAATGGTGTAGAATTTTCAATGGTTAACTTATTAACATGCCATTACTTTATATTTAATATGATGACAACTAAAAGAGACAATATCTTAATATGTTAAGGACAAATTGTGACGCTCTACTATATAGGAAACACAAAAATATGTTAGACATGTCACATGCCAAATTACTCTAAGGGAATGAATACGAGGGATACTTGTCAAACATGTCACATGGCATGTGTGAAGTGAGAAAAAAAGCTATGGACACAATTAAACACAACGCAAACACATTGAAGATTTTAGCATGTTGGAACTTTGAAGATAACTAAACTTTTCATGGGCATGGCTAGATGTTTATATAGAACATGGTTGTACACATATATGTATAGAACTTAAAAGTTGAGAAAATTGAGTGAGAAGTTAGTATTTGATTTCCTCGTTAGTCTCATCCTTGTTAGCATAAGTATCTCTTAAAGATATTCGAATGCCAACCCCTTCCAATGGCAATCAAGTTTCTTTCGCAATTGGACTTCCTCCTCTACCTTGTTCCCTATGAAATATATGGAGCTTTTACTCTTTTTAGAGGACATCACAAATAGGGATTTCTTCACATTTACCTTCTTCCTTATCTTTTACTTTCCCTATCAAGAAACATCATTATAGTTTCATTCATCCTTATTTAACGTTGTAACATTTACCATTTATTTACTTAAGTTTATGATGTACTTATCAATCTCCTTAAGCACTTTTGGGGTGCTTGCCAATTTGTATGTTATGTTTATACCATTAAATATGATGATTTGGTTATTAAAAATTTGGAAAATGTCTCCAAGACACTAGTGGTAATAGCTCAACTAAAAATGATTATTCCCATTGTAGGAGTATGTCATAAAACTTATATATCAAACTTGATAGGTAACACAAAAAGTGTAAAAATGCAATTATTACAATGTAAAGTTAATCTACAGAAAAGAGGTGTATAACTATTGCTTATCTTTTCTCTTTTTTTTTTTTTACATTAAGTGAGTGATCTTTAGTTTGTAATTCATATTTCTTGCTAAATATGAATTATTAACCATGCTACTATCTGTACAATTTATATTTATTTTTTTGTTTTTATGTCATGTCTTGTTTATAACCTGATTTAAAGAAGGTTGTTGTAGTGTCGTGTCACCACCTTTGTGATGACATGCTTCTCAGTCTCCTAGCATAAATATACATTCCTCGTGGTTTTCTAGGGCAATCCTGGTAGCTCTTTTGCAGGCAATAAGAAAAATAAATGCAAATATTGCTGCATTAGTCAATTTGAATGCTTTTTTCAAGTAATTTTAAATGTTGCTTGATTATGAATTGAAGTCATACCAGTCAAGTTTATTTATTGGGTTTAGTTTTTGGTTGAACTTGGGTCAAATGAAATGAGAATATGGTTGGTATAATCATGTTTTTTGTGATTTTTCTATATGCATGTGTAGAACACCATATATATTATGCCAGTAAAGTTTATTTATTGGGCTTAGTTTTTGTTGCACTTGGGTCAAAGGAAGTGAGAATAGCGGTGTAATCATATTTTTTGTGGTTCTTCTATATGCATGTGTAGAGCACCATATATATTAAAAAGTTCATATCCTTTTTAGTTGAGTTTTCTCAAAATGCATAGTGAGAAATATATAAACAAAAATTGGATTGAGCTTTTTGGGTATATGAAAGTACTGCCTCTAACAAATGCATGGCTGATTTGGAGATCCATTCTCATTAACATGAAATAAGTATCTAATTGTCACCAGAGAGAGCTCTTGTAAAGCTCACGATGATGCAATTGTGGTGGCATGTTCTATAGATCAAGTTAAATTTATTGATTGTCAAGTGATCATCAGAGTACCACTAGTCATGACTGAACTGTATGATCATTTGTTAGTACCTAGTATGAGTTGAATATCCTTGGAATAAATTCTTGGTAGAATGGCCATGAAATGATCAATTGTGTGCAAGTTGGAGATTTGTTCATGGAAAATTATAAGCTGCAATCACATGAAGGATCAATTGCTCAACTCAAATGAATTGGGTTATTTATCAAAAGATGAAGACAGTCTTGGTACTGATTCCTGGATTAGTTATTTGGATTTGAAGAGCTTAGGCATCAAAACTACAAGCAGAGGCAGTTTATTGATTAAATCATAATTATCAAGTTCTAACCTTTAAATGGTTTCATTTGGCTTAAGCCCGCTTAATTTGTTTTAAAGAGTCTTAAGGATGTTTTATTGCCTTTGTCATATAACAATGCTTTCTGATATCTTTTATTTAGATAGATTTGTTAAAGTTCTTGTGTAGATTACTTAGTCTTGTTGAATGCTTGGATTTATGCCATAAATAGTTCCCTTAAGATGATTATAAATCTAAAAATAAGAAGTAAAAAACAATTAATTATGAGAAATCAAAGGTTCAACTTATCTCACTCTCCTTCTTCCTCACCCTCTCAAGTTGGGCAACAGTTGGAGGAAAGTCGATGTTGAAGGTTATTACATGAATTCCAAAGAAAGCAGGAGAAGCACATGAATATCAAAGAACTGTTATGAGCAAAATTGCTTAAAATGTTCTACTTCTGATCTTGGCGTCATTCTTACTGCCTACTCCTCTTCTTTGTTGTTTCTCATTACTGCTTATTGAGTTATCGGCACTGAATAGTGGAGATCCTTATGTTGTTGCAATCATAGCAATGGTAAAGTTACTTGGATCCATTAAAAGGCATTTCCTTGTTTACTATGATGTACCTGAAGTTAAAGGATATAATATGGATGATAAGAAAGAATTTTTGAAGGCTAATAGAGAAGTGTTGAATTAGGCTTAGGATTAATAAAATTAGTTAATAGATGACCTATTATGAATATTGATTTGCATTATGGAAAACCAAAAATTACATATGTGCCATCTGTTGATACCTAGTTGTGGACATCACGTGTTTTAATTTTTTATCTTTTGTGGGCACTAGTTAACACAATTGGTAAATGAATTGACAGTTGTTAACTTTTTGGGTTTGATTCTTGTTCACTTTCATTCTGGCTTTGCCCTTAAACTTCAAAACATTGTCCATCTTTCTAAAGGTAGATGGGTTTTATTTGTTCTTTCTAGACTAGTGCGTAACAATTGAAGCAAAGCATCATCCAAGAAGTTGTGGTTCTATTGTTGGTGTTCGTTTGAAGCTGTAAGAACATATGGTATCTGGTCCCTACTGTCTTCGGTCAAACTTGATTTTTGCAACATGTTTTTTTGATGTTATTTGCTTTTTGAGTTAATTTTATCAAATAGTACTGGGTACCAAAAATTATATACATGGAAATTCAGAATCTTTGACAAACTGACAATGTTTGACTTGGTTTAGCATTTCTACTAGTATGATGCATGTTGTAGGAATGTTGAGTGAATATTTGATGTATGCAAAGCTGGGCCACCCTTTTTATAGAGGTTACAAGAAGCTGTTCTGCTGCTAAGTTTGATTGGCCAAAGAGTGCTCAACAAAGATTCTTATGGCATAAGTACAACACTGCATGGCTGGACACATGGGTCTAAGCCCTTTGTTGATCTCTATGATAATATAATTGTCATAATTAGTACAGAAATTTGTCATACAGCTGCACTATAATTGCGAGAATAGGCATTATCTCTGTTTGGTATAACTTTTTGATAAAGTTGTGTTGTATAACATAGCCTTTTTTGTAAGACTATTTTGTAATACCATTGTATAGCATCCCAGAATTTTAGTTTCCACAATTTCTGTACTAAATACATTAGTTCCAAAGTTGCTGTGGAAGAATGTCGTATAGAATAACTGTGCAAAAAAAGGTTCAGTCCCAACTACGGAGCTAGTTTTGGTTAGGTTATTTTAGTTATCTCCGTATTTTAAATTTAACTTTTGTGGTACGTGTAACGCTGACCTTTACTATGTTTTAGCTAACGTTTCTTGTTTGTTACATGTCACCAGCAAATATCCTCTTTACATGACGTGTAATGCCCAAAAGATGTCTTTTTATGTATTCAACAAATTAAAGAATTTTCATTATTCTGGTCACACACAATTATGGTTCAAATGCATACTTAAAGATGTTAAGTTAACCATGATGCTGGAGTTACTTGACCTGGAATTTCTCCAGTTTTGTTGTTTTTGTTGAAATTGCTTTTATACAAAATAATCTATTCTTGAGTTTTTACATTGAGATTTGGTAGAGTTCATGCTTCAACACGATAATTTTTTTTAAAAAAAATGAAACAGAAATGTAAAATGAGATTTCAATGATTTATGAAAGTGTGGCAGTTTCATCAAACATTTTGACTTCAGTTAAATTAGAATTTTTGAGATGTATGAACATCAAAAGCGCCTAGTTGAATTAAATTATTTTCGAGCTTCATTATTATTATGATCATCATTTTTTATTTTTGTTGAACATATATCCTTGCAGTATTTGCTGTCATCTTCCATGGACAAAACAGTCAGGCTTTGGCACTTCTCTAGCAATTCTTGTTTGAAAATATTCTCACACAGTGACTATGGTATGTTATCTATCATATTTCTATTTATATGGAACACAGTTACTATGGTAAGTTCTACAGCGTCCTTGTATTTTTGATGGCATCACTTTCTCAAATGCAGTAACATGCATACAGTTCAATCCCATTGATGATCAATACTTTATTAGTGGTTCCCTTGATGCCAAAGTTCGCGTCTGGAGTATCCCAAATCGACAAGTTGTTGATTGGAATGACTTGCATGAAATGGTGACTGCTGCTAGCTATACTCCTGATGGGCAGGTGTTGTGTTTGATGTTTCTATTTTCTTTTTTCCGACTTAGAGAGTTCCACCTCCATTTCTTTGCTTTCTGCAGGGTGCTGTAGTTGGTTCGCATAAAGGCAATTGCCATTTGTATGACACATCCGGTATGAACACCTTTTACATCTTGTTTTATCTTGTCCCTTTTCCCAATTTTATGAAACCCAATTCTTCTAATAAACCCAATCCAAACACTGCACAAAATGACCAATTTTTCTGGTACACATTGTTGCATTTATAAGATTTTTATACTGTTCTCATTGATTGGCTTGTCTATCTGTTTTCATCTGTTGATTAACTCGTGTCTTTACAAGTTGTTCATTTTGGTAGATAATAAGCTCCTTCACAAAGGTCAAATTGATTTACAGAATAAGAAAAAGAAATCCAACCACAGGAAAATTACTGGTTTCCAGGTAATGAAAATTTGCTACAGAAAATTACCTTTCCATATATTTGTGCTTAGCCAATAACTTTGCTAGGGCTTCATTTGTTGGAGCTTTTCTTCAAATTTACTTTCTGAAAATTTGAGATATAATGATTGTTGTTTAATGCAAGTGCGCTATCGAAAACTTGATGATGCTAATGCATTCATTCTATGCTTCGCAATCACATGCAACATACTTATTGTGTAGCTTGTCCGTTTCTGTGAGGTTGGTAAAGATTTAATTTGAATGGGACAACACAATGCAACACCAGAAAATTTCAGAATTAAAGCTTATTGACTTGAAAATGAAATCAAATATTGGAGCATCTTTGTGTACTCTTTTACTTCTCAAAATATTCGTTCCATGGTCAGATTGTCGAGCATCATAGGTGTCATCAAAGCCTATGAGCAATTTTTTTTATATGCTTTAACAGTCATTATATCTCTTTAATGGAAACGTTTAAAAAAATTATTAAGTTCTAATTAAATTTTGAACTTTTTTGACAAGTCTTTTGTTATTGTGATAGAACAGTTTGCTCCTGGCAGCTTGTCAGAAGTTGTGGTCACCTCTGCTGATTCCCGAATAAGGGTCATTAATGGTTGTAATGTCATTCACAAGTTTAAAGGTAATTCCGTTCCTTATCTTTGAAGATCGGTTTTCATGGCATGCCAACTTGTTTTAGGGTTCTTGAGTTTTGAATAGTTATGTAAACGTGGTTTGAACTAATTATATGCTTTATACCCTGTTAATACCAGGATTTTTGCTGAACTACCTCTTGCTGACTTCTGCATCAGTTTATTTTTGGTTGAATCATGTACTTCATATAATCTTGTGAATTATACATGAAATAATATTTGTATGCATACATGTGTAGATTAACATCAACATGAAAGTGTGCAACACAACCGATAGTTGAAACCTTCATATGTTGTAGGATTTGGAAAGGATTCGTAGCACATCCTTGCCCTTGAATTATGCAGTAATTACTTCATTCGTTAAATCCTATAACAACTCCCAATTTGTAATTGAACTACCTTGTTGTTGCTACTAATGTCAATATGCTTGCAATCATTAACATGTTAAAAGTCAAATATTATTCACACAAATAATTACTGCAAGTGATTTCATTGCTTGTGATTCTGATAAAGGCTCTTGTTTTGTTTCCATGTTAAATTGAATTCTTCATAGTTGACAAGTAGTTCCATGCAAGGTTTTTTGAGTTTGTTGAAATATTTTATGGAATCCTATAAATTATCCAACAAATTGCACGTGCATGCAATTATGTTTTGTGGATGCATGCATTATATGTTTGTTTTATTTGAAACATGTGTAGTAGAACCACTAAACAAAAAGGGATTAATAGCAATCTTATTGAAACAATATTGTGTAATTTTTTATATCATTCGATCTTATATTTCATATTTTGCAATTAAATAACGTAGTTTATGAAAATGTGCTTATCAATCTCAAATATCTTGGTAAGGACAGTTTGTTTAGAGGTATCTCTTTTTATGTTATTTAATATTTTTTTGCATATTTAATTTGAGGGCATCTTTAAATAAAATAGTTAAAATTTATGATTTTAACTCTAAAAAATAGTATATAAATGCCTCCCAAATGTACTCAACATATTGATGTTCAGCATCTTTTTGTAATAAATTAAAAGTGTAGCCATTTAGATTATAATATCAAAAACAACCAAAATAAAATTATAGTTCCTTGCTTTATATTCCAGGTTTTCGCAACACAAGCAGTCAAATTTCGGCATGTGTGACGGCAAATGGCAAATACGTTATCAGTGCAAGCGAAGACTCGTACGTGTATGTATGGAAATATGATGCCGAGATGCGTCCATGTCGAAGCAAAAGTGTGGTCTCCGTCACTCGGTCGTATGAGCATTTTCGTTGCCCAACTGTCACTGCAGCAGTTCCATGGCCAGGCTTTGGTTCCAACTTAGGGGAAATGTTTGCTCCCGACAGCGGCAAAGGGAACGGCCCACATGCTCTTCTTTCCCCAGCCGAGATGAGCAGTGATTCTGGTACTTGGCCTCACGAGAAGCTGCCTTCACCATCTAGCAAACATAGTCGACGCAGCAGTAGAGATCTCACCTGTGGTACTTCTCCCGCGCAAAGCAGATCAGCTTGGGGAATGGTGATCGTAACCTCGAGCCGTGGAGGCGAGATCAGAATCTACCAGAACTTTGGACTTCCTGATGGCGTATGATCTGCCATGATTTCTGAGAACCATTCTGCGAGTTGGGGTCAATTTATGTACTTTGACAAAATCCGGTTGGTTTATTCCTATGTATTTTCATGATTTTGGGGATATAGAAACTTGAAATTGGTTGTTGGACTGAAAAGGTATACTGACGATTTAACTCATTTGTTTTGTTCTGGGATTGTCCAGAGGAAAAAAAATAAGATATGTAAGCTGTAAAGGGAAGCTGTGCAAATGCATCCATAAATGGCAAATTCGTTCATCAAGATTTGAGATTTTGAGAATAGTGAGTTTTTGTTCAGAATATTAATGGACAATGGACAGCGGTGTACGATGCAGTAAAAGAGAAAAAAAAAAAAAAAACTGGACATTGTCAGTGTCGTTTATTGTGGGAATTGTTATGCTATCTGATTAATCAATTGTAAGTTATGATGATGTTAATGTTTTAATCTAATCAATTAGTATTTTGTTGTGATTAATATTTGGTTTTATAGATTAGATATTAATAAGTTAGATAAAAATGTTGATTTTGTAAATTTTAGTAATGTTTAGGTAGATTAGGTGAAACGTACATTTCTTTTTTTACTGATGGGTTCTTGTCTCCTTTATTGTTTGGTCACTTTAGTTGTGATCACTTAAGTGGAATAACTTAAGCAAAACTATTTAGTAAATTGTAGATGAATTGAGACTTTTTTTTTTTCGTGAAGAGCTTGTGATTGACAAAAAGATATTTTAAAAAAAGTTTTTGTGAAGAGTGTTTGATTTGGATGAGTGACAAATCATATTAATGAGTAATAGGTCAAATGAACTTGAGCATTTTAGGAAATAAGAAATATGAAAAAAAAATATGTTAAATTTAAGATGACCACACTCAAGAGATATTTATTGAAAATAATCTTAGTCAAGTAGGGACTGTGAGCAACAAAGGTCAATCCAATGTTTAGGCTCATAACTTCTCAACAACACAAAAAAAAGAGTACTTAGAAAATGCTTTAACAATACTAATCTTAAATTAAATAAAAACAATGCCAAGATTACACGAGCACACGTTTAGAGGTACTAAGTAATCTAATCAAATCAACTTGAAAAATCTTAAAAAAAATGAGAAATTGTACATGAAATATGTGTTTTAAAATATCATTGAAATTGAGTTGAAGGAAAAAGAAAAAAAAAATCCCAAGATTCTTAGAGGAGAGTTTTGAGTAAGAGAATGGCAACAAAAAGTTTTGGGAACAAACTCTAACAGTGGAGCGAGCATGGTAAAATTTAAGTGTTAACTGTGGTGGTATAAAGATGTTGGTGGTTAAGTCAACAAGAAACTAATATGATGTCTCATCACTTGGGCTTCACATCCCTCCCCCTAGCACAAGAGCTTGCACGAGTTGGCATGCAAAGTTCTTATTACAAGTTCAAGAACTTAACAAAATGCAAAAAGAAATAATGGCTTTTATTCATTAAAGATAACCTTATATAAGGGTAGGCCTCCTAATTATAAAGATTTTAAAGGGATATACATCAGGAAATAAATAATTAAAACTTTTATAGGATTAAAACTTATAGATTTCCAAAAAATTTAAGTCTTAAAATCTTAATTATCTTTGTAAAGCTTTAAAATTGATTATCATAAGCTGTTGCCAAGTAGTTTTGTTGGAAATTACCATTGTTTAGGAAATAAATAATTAAAATTCCTATAGGAATGAAACCCAATTTTTCAACAAATTCAAGCCTTGAAACCTTAATTATCATTGGAAAGCTTCAAAAATTGGTTGCCATAAGTTGTTTCAAAGTAGCTGTATTGAAAATTACCATTGTTCAGTGGCTGGGTAATAGATTAGAAGGCGACGTGTGTGTCTGTCGAGTGCCTGGTTGGGTTGACATTACTAAGAGTCAAAAGTAGGTCGTAGGTCAAAATTGGATCATATGTGCATTGTAACAAGTACAGGAAGAATTGGGTTGTTGGTGTCACGTTGAGGTTGTAGGTGAGGTGGGTTTGGCAAGAAATAGTCCTAATGAGCCACAGGCAAAGGTTTAGGGCTTAAAAGCATATGTTAAAGTTGATTTGGTGCTCAAAGTACTATTTTAAGCTAAAATATAGCATTGCACAAGAAAAATAAAGCCTTTAACCATTCAAAAGTATTAGGATGTGTGCATTGAAAATCTCGAATATAATTGGTGTTCACAACAATTCCTCCAGAGTGAAAAAAAACTCAACTATGATTTGTCAACTCTTCTAAATCGACTCTCATAAATTTCCAATACATTCTAATTCAATCTCCGTAATTGTTCTATTATAATCTATGTATCCTTAGCATTTGTCTTATCCTTCTAACAAATAAGTGGCCTATGATAATTTTGGTTTCTACTTAATGTAGTTTGATCATCTAGATGAAGAATTTAAAGTATATAAAGATGCATCATTGCAAGAATTGAGGATAATATTGATGCAAAATGGGAAAGTTATTTCTTATGTTATTTGACAACTTAACCTCATGAAAAGAATTACCCAATGCATGACCTAGAGTTAATGGCTATTAATTTTGCCTTAAATATTTTTAGGCATTACAAAAACAATGTTCTTTAGGATTAATAAAACATTATGACATGGAAATTTTATATCATTTAAGAAAGGCCAATGTGATGACAGATGCTTCAAGAAGAAGGGAAGTTTGAACAATTGCAACTTTATATTAGAAAATGTACAACTATGCACATAAACCACTAATAAAAGATGTTTTAATAAAGTTGTAATATTGGAAAAATATCTTAAATATTTGAAAGAGTTTCAAGATAGATGAAGAGGTATAGAACATCAAAAAAAATTCTAGAAGTGAAAGGCAAATTTCTATCTCAAACAAGACAATGGCCTTATATATTATAAGAATAGATTCTACATTCTTAATTGAGAGGAAACATGATAGATATTATTACAAGAAGCAAATAAATCAACATACTCAATAAATCTTAGCATGACTAAGAGTATCATGATATCAAAGCAAAATTTTTATGGTTATGAATGAAAAAGGATATATAAAAATATGTGAGCAAGTATTTGATCTATCAACAAATTAAAGAAAAACACCAAAACTCCATTAGAACTTTACAATCCCTTCCAATTCTAATATGAAAATAAGAAGGAATTTTCATAGATTTTATGTTCGGTCACTTTACTAACCAAGCATCTTGTTCATAGTTGACTAATTGAAAAGTGACACCTTTCTTATTGATTAAGATAAATCATACAATCGAGAGATTGGAACCACTATATATTAATCAAATAATAAGATTACATTGAGTGCCAAAGACAATAATTTCTAATATAGATTCCAAGTTTACATCATGGCTTTGCAAAAAAAAAAAAGCATAAGAAGCATTTAGTACTCAATTTTCATTTAGTATAATCATCCACCCCCAAATAGATGGATAAAGTGAACAAATGATCAAAATATTAGATTAGATGTTAAGGTTATGTGTATTAGGTTTTTGATGGAGTTGGGATTCACATCTTCCATTATTTGACATTTCCTATAACAACACTTATCAATTGAGTATTGATATGACACCATTCAAAGCACTATATAGAAAGAAGTGCCCATCACCAATGTACTAGTATAAAGGAAATTAAAAGGCACTAATTAGGACAACTATCATCTCTAAAATTATAGAAAAAGTGAAGGTCATTAAAGAAAAATCTATTAAAGGTCTAGAATTGTTAAAAAAAGTATTATGATTTCAAACATAAGAAGATTGAATTTTAAGAATGAGATAAAGCATGTATTAAAGTAAGCCCTATTAAAGGAATTACCCAATTAGGAAAATAAGGAATATTGAAGAAAAGATATATTGGTCCTTTCAAACTTATCTAAAAGATAGGGGAAGTAGCACATAAAGTGTTGTTATCAATAAAAATATTAGGACTTCACAATATGTTTCATATCTCCTTACTAAAGAAAAACGTGGAGGATCCATTACATGTCTTAAACTTGGACTCAAATATGTTAGAACTACAACCCAATTCAAGGAGAGAAATAAATATTTTTGCAAGAGAAGTTAATTAATAAATAAATTCTAATGGTCAAACTACTATGGACTAATCAAACAAAATGAGGGGCTATATAGGGTTAAAAGAAGAAATGATAAAAAAAAAGTATTCCTCTATGTTCTAAATTTTGTTAATGAAATTCTTGTGAGGGAGAGTTTGTAACATCTTTAATTTATAAAAATAAAAGAGTTCATCAATTATTTATAAATTTTGTTTATTATAAATTTTATTTTTGAAATTTTGTTGAGATCATTATAATTTTGTAAAAAAACTTCATGCATTGCTAAAAGGTGGTACAACACCTCAAAATAGAGAGGTGAGTTGACAAATTAAGTGAAACATTAATAAGAAGTGCCAAAATTTAGTACATGTTATAAAACTCATTGGATATAATGCTATAAGAAGAATGTCAAGTGCTTTAATTGTGATGATTAATAACATTAATCTAAAGGTTGTCCACAAGCCACAAAAAAATCTATTATTGGTGGCAATACCATTGGAGCAGGTTATGCGCCTAGGGTTTTACAATTTTAAGACTCAAATTAAATCCATCAATCAAGGATAAGGTTTAATTTTCAACAAGCCAACCACAAATGGATCAGCTAGGAATTCAAGTAATCATAGAGAAAGAGACTCCATCTTGTATTGATGTCATCACTTGTAATTTACTATTTAAGCAAAGTATATTTTATTAGAAGTACAACAATACCATTTTCATGAAAATTAAACATGTCTCTAATATAAAATGGGAATCCAAAATTGTATGAAAAAATATTATTTTAATATATTATAGCATTTTTGGAAAGAAAAAAATTATTAAAAACACTAAAAGATGTCAAAAAATTATGAATCTTATATGGAGGGTAGAACTCATGGACTATATTATTTTAAAAGTGATAATTTTTTAAAATTAATTTAGATAACAAATTTAAGAAATATAGAAAAGCCTATGTTTTTAACTAAACTTATATTATTTTTTAAATTTCATAAGTCCACATGGACATTAACTACAATGAATGTGAAATAATAACCAAATCCCAATCATTGGCAACTTGAACATTGGGGAGGTAGAGAAGTGTGATCAGTAAAGGAAAATGCTTGCGTTGTAACCATTCCATAAAGAGGAAGCATCACATAAGGGAAGGGATAACTCAAGGAATCTATATGGGAGCGTGCAAATGGCCAAGGATTTTCTTTAATGGTAAGCTATTGGAAATTGTATATTATTTGGAAGAAATTTTCCTTGGAGAGCAACTACCATTAAGGGAATTAGGGAAAATGCATTGGCACAAAAATGCAAGGAAAGGAAAGATACAAGCTAAAGTTTTAGTGAAATTTATAAAAAGTTGTGTAGGAAAGGAATAACTACTTCGGCTTAACCATTATAAGGTGAAATTGAGTTAGACCAGCTATATAGTGAATGATTAATTTATTGTGATGTATGATGTATTGCAAACAAGTGCCTTTTATATGTGATGGTTAAACTATTGAAATTTTAGGATAAATTTGCACTTTTCTACTATAATCATGACATGTAAAACAATAGTACATCTAATTGATGTTTAACATATGTAATAATTTACCTTAGAGTTGTAAAAAGTTAGCCAGATGTTCACAAAGGAGGGAGATTGAACCGTTAAAATATCAAACTACAAGTTAAACAAGCTAAACAATATGGAAGCCTTTTGAGATTCTTAATTCCTTTTAAAATTTAATTAAAAACTCTTATTAACCTTAAAACATTTTTATGAGAATTGCAATCAAACAAGTATATCAAAGATATTTAGGTAATTTAATCCAAAATTGGATCTACTTCCATCCCCAACTAAAAGGCTAGGTAAACAGTAGAAAACTCCTTCCATAAAAATGGATAAGCAAAACCCCATAATGGCTTAAAAGAGTATACACACATTGGAAAAATGACCCTACAAAGCACTAAGCTAAAGGATCCTACAATAAGTGAGCCAAGAGACCCTTTAAGAAGGCTAAAAGACCATCAAAACAAATAAGAACAAATTCTAAACAATGGGATAAAAGAGAAATGCAAAATCTCAATAATACTAAGTCTTATAACTTGATAATTATATCAAGAGGTACACTAAGATGTTATAAAGAAAATCTTAAGAAGCATATTTACCTTAGCTAAGGTATTTCTTGCATATATGGTTGAGAAAAGTGTGTATGTAGCTCTATCCAACTTCATCTAACTTCCTTAGCTAAATCTTGAAGTAGATGATGATATTCAAGTATGATTGCTTCTTAAAGGATTAGCAATTGATCATTAGTTATTTCTTTAAGTTTGGAGCCATTTTATTGATGTTTAGGAAGGATTCCAATAGCTCAAAAACTTTTAGTGGCTCTCTAATAGATACTTTAAGATTATTTTTTTAAAATATTTTGGACATATTTTATGAATATAATTTATCATTTTTAATCTCTAATAAGACAATTCTACTAGTGAAAAATCATAAAGGAATGCTTTTCTAATTAACTTAGATGAGTAGAAAGATAGATTGATAAACTTCAAGCTCACACACTTAAAGCCTCTATTTTTGTCCCAATGCCTTAATAATATTATAATAGTTCTTAGTATTCTAAAACAAATAAAGAGACTCCAAAAATAGTCTTCTCAATGTGTGCTTAAGGTTTACGTTTGGAGCTCATTACATTTCCACCAAGCATTATCATGTAAGCCCTTAAGTTAAGATCAAGCTCTCTAATTGCTTCACTAATTTAATCTTAAGATACATAAAGGAAAAACATTAGTATAATAAAAGATTTTATTGTCATTAAATAAGTTACAAATAGACCAAGGGTTTAACTATCTCCCTCTTTTAATGATAATGAAATGAAAAGATAATCTAAGACATGTAAGCAAACAAAATCCTCCCCAAAATTCATTCTCCTCCAAAACAAATGTAATTGAAGAAATATTAAATTAATCATAGGAAAACATGAGATTTTATTTCATATATGCTTCTCTTTTTTTTGTCGTGCATCAAAAGAAAAATTAAAATATTTGTTTTACCATTTATTGAACTAAAAACAAGTAGTACAAATGGGTCAAAGGAATCTAAGTTTATCTCTCCTTTTATTATTTTGTATTTATATAAAAATATTATTTTTTCTACAAATAAAAATGGAACAAGGGTTCAATGTCTATCTCTTATCTTTGTGCACATAAAATTTATAATAAGAATTTGAAAATCAAATTTAGAAATATTTATTAATGACTAATCGACTTGTTTCTAAATAAATTTATCTACTTTTCTAATTCAAACAATGGAAGCATGCACATACACTAAAATTCTAAAATTTAGGTCTTGGAATGCAAATAGATTTGGGTTTGTCCAACATACAATCAATTGATTAATTCAATTAAAGGATGGATACGTAGAATTAACATTGTTTCTAATCTTGCAAACAATAGAAATATGACCTTTGTTCATAAAATGAATAAGAAAGAGATGATATAAGAGGAAACGTTTTCACCTATGTAGTTTATTATTGTGGTCAACAACACTCTTATGCATGTGGAGAGGGGAAACACACTTAAAATCTAACTTTATAAACTGATTTTTTAAAAAATATTTTTTTCAATCATGATAATGGTTTTTATAAGTTCATCCTTAATATTCTTTCATTCTTGTAAATACCTTACATTCTTTTGCTTTAGATCTTCAACAAGAGCAAGGTATACACTATGTTTTTTCTTCAATCTCTCACATTTCTTAGAAAGAACTTTAAATTAATTAATCAATTCAAGCCAATTACTTTCTAATTCACTGTGGAAGAGACTACTTACCTCATTGTCTTCACTCTTAAATGATGAATCATGATATGCAATAAGACACACCACTTCTTCTTCTTCTTCTTCACTTTCCTCACAATTTGAGGATACTGATGATGGATCCAAATCTCTCCATGGGGCCATCATGATCTTCTTATTCTTCTTATCCTTCTTGAAGTTCATCCTCTTATTTCTCTTCTATAAAAACTTTAGATAATTGGGAGGGAAGTGTGTCAACTTGTAAGAATCATGGCAACATGCCTCTACATTTCCTTTGCCCTTACTTTTATTTTTCATCTTCTTCTTGGATTTACCACCAACACACTTCTTAGAAATTTTACTTAAACATTTAAATATAAGCTCTACATCATTATTACATAGGAATTAATCCTCAGATATAGGTGGAGAAACTTATTAAGCTAGATTTTGTACTCTCCTCTTAGGCTTAAGCTTAGATTCTTCTTCTTTTTTTTCTTGATATCTCAATCTCATTAATCATGAGATCACCAAGAAATTCATCAAATGTGAGATGGTTTAGATTTTTAGAAGGTTTAATAATAGTGACCAAGTGATCAAACTCCTTAACAACATCTATAATACTTTCCAAGTCTATTCAACATTTGAAAACACTTTTCAAAATCTAAAAGCCCATTCAAAATGTTAATAAGTCCCATAATAGCATTATTAATGAACTCTCCATCATGCATATGGAGAAGATCAATATCATACTTAAGTAAATTTATTTTAGACTCTTTCACTTGGGTAGTTCCATCATAAGTAACCTCAAAGATGTTCAAAGCATTTGCATTAAGTTGCAATTTATGCATTTCCTACAATGTGAGTTCACTTAGGGAATTTCTAACAACATCACTAATCTTTTTAGTAGAAATTCAAAGGTATTCTTAACAACATCCCAAATCTTAAAGATCAATGGATTTTAAAAAATGTACATTCTATTTTTTCTAATACAAATAAAAATCCCCTTTAAATTATAAGGAATGGGGAGGCACCTTACTACAACATAGCATTCCATCGTGTGAGACATCATGAGGATCTTTTCTAAGAGAAACCATAATCTGATACTGCTTGTTATAAAATTAGATTTTAATGTCCACCTAAAGTGGGAGGGTGTTCTTAGAAAACATTGTGTCAAAAGGTACGGTTTGAAAAAGTAAGCTTATAGAATCCTACACTAGCTCATAAGAGTTTATAAATATTATGCCAAATGACCCTACAAATCACTGAGCTAAAGGACCTTATACATTGAGCCAAAAAGACCATATGAAGTATTAGGCCAAGGACTCTAGAATCACTGACAAAAGACTGAAAAGTAGCCAAAGTATTCATAAAATAGATAAGAAAAAATTCTATCAATAGGATAAAGGAATAATATAAAAGGTCAATAACACAAAGTCTTACAATCTAATAAAAATATCAAGAGGCACACTAAACAATTATAATAAAATCTTAAGAAGGATATTTAACATAGCTCAAGCATTCCTTGTTTATATGGCTAAGAAAAGTGCATATGAAGTTCTTTCCACCTTTTTTTTGATAAAAAAGATTATATTATCTAAAAAGATTATAATGCAAGTTGCATTATAATTTATAGGAAAACATCCCATAAAATAGCTCTGTTATGATCAAATAGTTGTAATTGAATTGCTAATGCAAATTGGCAAACAACTTGGTATGTTAGTTCAAAGTAAATTCTTCATTTTAATGTGATGATGTTCCTGAGTGGATAGTGAGTTGGTGTCATACCTATGTAGTGAACTAGATTGTTTTAGTCTACCATAGTTATTATGAGAACAGTAAACTACTAAAGTGTATGTTGACATATGCTTTTAATGCACATCATTTCTATTGATCATACTTATATGTGTTGACAAGTGTGGAATATGGTTGACATACTTTTTTTTATATGATTTGCCTTGGTGATTGTAATTTATGTTAGGCTCTCTGCATGTATTCATCAACATTATATTTTTGTGAATCAATCTATCATTTTTAATATTTAATGAACCAATTATAAAAGTAAAAAATCAAATGTGAATGCAAACATTATTAAATTAGATAATTAGGAATGTAGTTCAAAACACTTTTAGCTAACACAATCAAAATCTCACCATTTATCCTAACATCTCAAGAATATTGTCATAGGTCATAAAGTTCTAAAATGAATAAAAAGACTCCAAAAATAATATTCTCTAAGTGTGCTCAAGCTTTATGTTTGGTGCCCATTCCATCCTCACTAAACACCATCAATTAAGCCTTTTAGTTCAGGCCAAACTCTCCAATTGATTCACTTAGATAATCTTGGCATGAATAATTTGAAACACTTAAAGAAAAAATATTAATACAAAAAAGATGACTTTTTTATTTATTAAACAAGTAGTATGTGGACCAAAGGTTCAATACTTAGTATAAATAAATTTGGAGCTCCTGAATGAGTAGGAAGGATGTGTCCATCTTGGGTTGTTACTTGATGTGTGATTCATCGACCTACTTTTATGCATTATTTGAAATCATTATTGAGGATGATTATTAGCTTTAATAAATTTATTCTTGTTAAATTTTGTAATTTATATGGTATTACAAATATTTAATACGACTACATTAAATGAAAAAAAGAAAAACATTATTTTTTGATTAAAATAAATAAAAAAGGCTTTCTAATGTTTAAAGATCAGAATTACTCACTATATAAAAAATAAAAAAAAACCTAATAATAAAGGACAAGATTCTAATTGGTAATGGATTACAATATTGAGACCTAAAAAGGGTATAACGTGATTAAAAATATTCATATGGGTGGACTTGAATATGGAATTAACCACTCTTGAGGAGTTAGTGGAGGCTGAACTATAAAATGAGCATGACGAAAACATTGTGGAACATAAGGAGTCAATAAAAAATATGTTCTCATTATAGAACGAGCATATATCTAAAAAGTCAATGGTAAGTGAGTCAGGTTTTAAAGACGTAAGACCAAGAATAGAAGAAAAAATATGTAATAAAAATCACTAGAAAGAATGCATAAGAAGTATATCAAGTGTTTAACTTATGATGAACATGGACGTTATGCAAGAGATTGTCTACAAGCCATCACAAAATGTACCAGCAATGGTAATGTTAGTGGAAGAGGTTATGGTTGATGTAAATCGTGTGAGAACAACGCACAAGAGGGGAGGGGTGAATTGTGCTTTTCACTAAAATTTAGATTTTGAAAAATCTTTCAATTAAAAACGTTTGTAAATAAATTGTGAAATAAAAACGAAAAGTGCAATAATAAGACAAGCAAACAAAAGACAAAGATTTTTAGGTGGTTCGGCCAAACCCGTGCCTACATCCACCCCCGATCAACCCGATCGGGCTTCCACTAACCACTCCCTTTTTGCCGAAGCCGGTAGGGGTAAACCAAGTACAACCGGTGCTCCAACGAGACACCAAAAATCCGAACAAATCCGGCTACAATAATGCATACAATTTTTACAATAGCAATGCATACAAAAATCCTACACCTTTAATTTCTCAAAGCAAAGTGGCACAACTAAATGTTACCGAATGATGCAACGAAATGTGGAAGAGAGCTGTTGAAATTTTAGAAGAAGATTGAGCCCGTAGCTCCCACAAGTATACCAATTGTTGCTCTCGATTTTGGCCTTTTTCTTTAGTTCTTGAAGAAGTTTGTAAGTGGATTCATCAATCTATAAATTGTAAGATGTCCTATATATATAGTCCACCAAAAAGCAATTCCAAACGGCTAGAAAAACGGTAAAAAAGAAACCGGAAAATAGCCGTTGCCTGAAGCCCGAAAAGGAGAGCAGCAGCCGTCCGATCCCACTTCAAGAATGGACGGCTGGATGGACTTCTCGGCTTGATCATCTCCAGACCGTCTGATCCGGGCGGACTTGATCTGAACCATTGGATCCCACGCGCTGAACGAACGGCGCTGATTAAACAGCCGTTCGAGATTACTCTCGCCCGTTGGATCTGGGCGGGCATGATCTGCGCCTTTGGATCCTGCCGAAGTTATAAGGTGGGATTTTTAGTCCCACACTGCAGAATGCAATTTTGCACAGCGCTTTATAATAGATTTGCGCCGTTTAACCTGCGAGCCACTTTGGGGCTTGCTCCCCCCCTCCTTGACCGGGATTTCATCACCCGGTTCAGGTTGACTTAGCCATGCACTGTTCTTTGACCATTGACCGCGCTGAAGTTAGACTTAGCCGAGCTCCTCTCGGCAGGCTTGGCTTAGCCAGGCACTATTCCGTTGACCGTTGACCAGCGCTAGCCGAGCTGCTCTCGGCGGTCTTTGGGCGGGCTTTGCTCGCCCCTTTCCGGTCAACCAAATTTTTATATTTTTTATTTCTAAAAGGCCTGGACGGGCTATTTTGACGCCGGGTCGACCCGCCCATGCTACAGTGCTTTTTCCCGAGACTTTTGCTGTTTTAGGATAGTTTGACGAATTTTTTAGCCACAAATTTGAATATAAGTGTATAAAAATAATTTTATATTCTTATAGTATTATAAGTTAATTAAGTGGCTATGAAAAGAAATTCGTAAAAAACGATTCCATAATAATATTAAAAAATCAAATACCCATGTCTATACATTTTGTCAAATATGCTTGGCCCAAAAATAAAAATTCATTATTAAATAATTTTATAATATTTTTAAATGTTAATACTACTAGTGTGCCACATAATCTCAAGGTTTTGACATATCAAATTCAAGAGAAATAAAAAGACATTTAATTATAAAACATCTTGCGCATGTCTCAAAAATTCCTTCAGTAATAAATAGTTTGGTTTTGTAATTATCACATCAAAGGGTACAACAATGGTCTTAGGGGTTCTACTACTAAAGGACCTAAATTTGATCCATCATTCTAAGAGGCAAGTTTCAAAAGACCAACCCCAAATGGATCAACCATGAATTTATAAAATTACTCAATGAGAGGCTTCATATCTATTGATGTCATCACAGGTACTTTACTACTATTAAAATAGCCTATGAAAAACTTTTTTTTTTACTTTTGAGCATCTCATTATTTACAGGCATGATAATTGATTTATACATTATAGATTCACTATTATTAGATACCATACTTATAAGGGAAGGAGATAAAAGTGAACAACTACATAAGGGAAATAAGAAAAACCCTTAAAGGTACTTATATAAACAGGAAGGAATGCAACATAAGATCTTAAAAGCAAGGTATCTTTTAAGTGTCAAGGTGCCAAATATATTTGATCAAAAAAAAGTAAATTAGAGCATAAGTGATGAAAAAAATAAATTAAAGATCTTTGGAATTTATGTGACAACCTTAGTAATCGTAATAAATTAGTTATATTAATGTAAGAGGATTTTTGACCTAAATGAAAGAGACAACTACAAAATGTGAGAAAGAAATGTAGAGAGTATTCCTATCTATTTTAAATTCTAAAAATAAAATTCTAATAAGTTAGGAGAAATTTTAAAAATCATTAAGGCTTGAGATTTTCTTTAAATAACTATTTTAGAATTTAAAATAAATTACTACATAATTTGATAATCAAGTGAACTAAAGTACAAAAGGAAAGAGAAAAAAAATTATCAACATCCTAAAAAAAAGTTATTAATTCACAATTTTAATAAGTGTTATAAACTTTTGATAATTTATTAAGTTAGAAAATTTTGTTGCATTATTAAAAAGGGGTTATGAGTGTTAAAAGGAGAGAGGTTAACTTCTTATAGTGAAGTATATTTTATGTCCCTTCCAACTATGTCAAGATAGCAACAAATGTGTACATATGAACCCCAACTATAGCCAACAAGTCTGTTTAAGTGGTTTTGAAGAATCATAACTCTCCTATATAGTTTGAGATTAAAAACTAAATTTTCAAAGTTGACTTTCAACAAATTTGTAAGGAAAAAAAGCATTGGGACAAAGATAAGTTAAGATAACCCATTAGGTTAAAGGGATCCAAAGTCTCTTATTTGAGAGGGTAATTTGATGATTAGTGATCACTCAAATGAATATAACAATGGTCTATGATGAATAAGCTTGCCCACTATGAATTATAACATTTTGGTTCATCAACATCTAAAGGAATGAAATAGTTATAATCATAGACAACACTAGTCCTATACATCTCAACAATACCCTACTAAAGGGTTAACAAAACAAAAGTTGATCCAAAAGTCTACTAGCTAAAAGAATATGTTGCATAGAAGAAATAATAATAGTATTAGAAGTAGCAAACGAGTTCTTCCTTATCAATTGATTTTTCATTGATTTTCTTAGAAATGCAACATGAGATGAACCTAATGAAAAATATGTTTAAATCATATTAATTATTTGTCAAAAAATATTTATAAATTTTTTTAAAGTTTTTTTAAATCCAAAATAATTAATTAGTTTCCTTTTGATGCTAAATTAGTCATCTAAAACTAAAATCAAAGAGATTTGATGACCAAAGAATTTTGAAAATTTTTAAAAATGTTTTTCCTTAAAATATGCTTTTAGAAACTCTTTCTCATCGTAAAAACTGCCGTCAGTAGAATCGGAAAGTGCCGTGGGAAGAAATCCGAACGATGAAGTTCCATTGGACGATGACACGATGACGTGACTACCGTGGGCCATCATCTATCTTACCTTATCTCTTTTCTGGGGTTTTTTCCCATCCTTTCCTCTTAACGCAGCAGCCGCCGCTCACTTCTGGCTAACCGGTCTCGAGTTCGACTTCCATGGCACTCCGAGCCTCCTCCTTTCTCCCTTCCTCCCTTTCCTGCCACAAAGAGGTTCTCAACCTTCTTCTTTCCATTTAACTACTTTTACCCATCCCATTTCCTGCTAATCTTTTCCAAGTTTTTGTACAGGGAAAAGAAAGTTGTCGACTAAAGGACTCGCCTTTCTTGGAGATCCATTTCTATGAACATCCCTTCAGGTTCAATTTTAGTCCTCTGCTTTACCGAAGCAAAGTACGTTACCACACGTGAAAAAAAAACTTGCTATGACCATATTTGAAGTTTGATCCACCAATCTTATCGAACGCATTTGCAGCAGCGAGAGAAGTTAACAATTGGTATCAGAGCCCAGACAAATGCGACGGCCGCCCCGGCGATCAACAAGACTTCACAGGAAGGGAAGAAGACGCTTAGGAAGGGCAATGTCGTGATAACAGGAGCCTCGTCCGGCCTCGGCCTTGCCACCGCCAAGTCGCTGGCAGAGAACGGCAAGTGGAACGTTATTATGGCCTGCCGCGATTTCCTGAAGGCCGAGAAGGCCGCGAAGTCAGTAGCGTTGCCCAAGGAGAGCTACAAGATTATGCACCTCGACCTTGCTTCTCTTGAGAGCGTCCGCCAGTTCGTCGACAACTTCCGGCGATCTGGTGCGCCGCTCGACGTGCTCGTTTGCAACGCCGCCGTTTACTTCCCCACGGCCTCTGAGCCTACTTATACAGCGGATGGATTCGAGATGAGCGTGGGGGTCAACCACCTTGGCCACTTCTTGCTTGCTCGCGAGTTGCTCGATTTAATGCAGCAATCGGACTATCCCTCCCGCCGATTAATAATCGTTGGGTCCATTACAGGTACAACAAAATATATATTTGAAGAGAAAAATAATTACTTTTTATATATTTGATATATGTTTTATAAAAAAATGATTTGTTAAATATCTTTATAAACATATTCTTAAACAAATAATTTCTCCTTAATGTGCATAAATTAATTAGTAATATTTACATAGATATTTAACTAATTTTTTATCAGTATCATAATTGTTTAGTATTAAGTGTAATAGAGTTAAATTTTATAATATGAGTGAGCATATTATCTAATATTAAATATAATTGATATGATCTTTATTTAAAACTTAAATTATTCAGTTATTTGATATCCACTTAAATATATATTGGGTTTAAATTAAATACCTATATGATAAAACTCTATTAACAAGTAATAACAAAAATAATAGCTTTCATTGAGATCATATGATAGTTTATATTATGGTTAAGCAAAATTTTGATTAATTTACATATTGTCTCTATGTAGTTGAGTAGTTTTTTGTGTGTATGACATTGTTATTATTGATAAGTTTTTTTAAGTCACATTTATTTTCTTTCATGTGAATGGTGCATGGCTCATATTCTTTGTAATTCTTTTTTTTTTGTGAGATATTAAGGGATTTTATTTTTTTATGAAAGAACTTAATATTATTTTATCCTTGAAAGAAGTTGCATTTGGATAAGTTTGTTCTATCATTATGTAAGTTTACTTTTTATATTTACAGTGTTAAATATAATTGATCTTTTCTGATCTCTTGCTAACTTAGGCTTAATTTGGGTCAAATTATATAAATTTTGTATCTATATTTTCTTTTTTTTTTTTTGTTATTATTGTTCTTATCCATCCTATTTCTAATGTACTTATATCAATTGTGTGGGTTTAAATCATAACAAAGTTGTTAAGGTTTGACATGATATTCAACCCAATTAGCTAGAAATATTTTATAATTAAAGAAGAAATGTGGAATACTATGAATGATCATATTCTCACTCTAGTTAGAATTTTGTTGATTAAAAATGACATTGAGTTTATTACTATACTATAAGTTGAGCATTATAACAAAATCATAATATATAATTAATATAATCATTATTAATAAAATTTAAATTTTGAATTATTAAATTTTTATTTAAAAATATGTTAAAAATCAAATTAAACCTTTATTTGATAAAACTCTCTTAATAATAAGAAATTAATTTGCGAACCCCCATGATGATATCTCGTCTCATATTCAATAAAGATCATAACTAGATAATAAGATATCAAAAGAGTCCCAAGTATTCAAATCTAATAGGTTCTTTTATTAAACTATTCTTGGTTAAAGTCTATTTACTATTGAATGACAATACATAAAGATTCATTATTACAAAATTAGACAACCCAAATACGCTTTGCTTTACTCATTAACTTCTTTTCATTGGCATGACTTGTGAAAATTGTCTAATTGTTTTGAAATAGAATGCATGCAACAATAATTAGTTGAAATTGCCAAATAATAATAATGGATCAATGTTAAATTTTATCTTGAAATGTTTACTCCATTAATGATAAAGACCAAGTTTTGGCTTAGTTTTGTTATAGTAGAAAAATACACTTAATAAGTTATATGCTTAAAACTAAAATTAATAATAGATTGATATGTGATTATATTTTTAGAATAAGGAATACAATAAAAATAATGATAGCAATAACTATGGAGATTGGCAAAAAAAAAGATGATGAAAATGATGCAAAAATGTCTATTAGTAATTGTGGTTATTGATAAGGATCAATGAGGTAGTGATGAGTGTTAAAAACAATAGATTATAAGGAATGATTATGGGTGGCGATAGTCAAGGGTGTAAGTCATTGGTTTGGTCAATTTTCACAATTAGCAATGATGATGAATGATGGAAAAGAAATAATGGTTAAATGAAAATAAAGATGATTGACCCCAAGTAAGGGTCAATAGATAGTTATCAAGAAGTGATGATAAAAATGATGATGGTTTACGATAGTTTAGGGTGATTGATGGAGATCAATAAACAATGAGAAAAATGAGCGGAGTCAATAGTTGATTACAATTGGTTGATGATGAATGGTAATGCTCTGGGCTTGAGACTATTAAGTTGGTGGTTGAAATGAAAGAGATAATACAAATTATTGATGATAGATCTATGTTCTACCAGGGAATACCAACACGTTGGCCGGGAACATACCACCAAAGGCGAACCTTGGAGACCTGCGGGGACTCGCTGGGGGGCTCAACGGCACGAGCGGTTCACCCATGATCGACGGCGGCAAGTTCGATGGAGCGAAGGCATACAAGGACAGCAAGGTCTGCAACATGCTCATGATGCAGGAGTTCCACCGGCGATACCATGAGCAGACCGGCATCACATTTGCTTCCCTCTACCCTGGCTGCATCGCGACCACCGGCCTCTTCAGAGAGCACGTTGCCCTCTTCCGCGCCCTCTTCCCTCCGTTCCAAAAGTATATCACTAAGGGCTTCGTTTCCGAAGAAGAAGCAGGCAAAAGGCTAGCCCAGGTATAACTTCAATTCTGTTCTGTAAGAATGTTGTTCTAACATTTGCTAAAACATTGTGTTGTTGAGTTGCGTTTCAGGTGGTAAGTGATACGAGCTTGACCAAGTCGGGAGTGTACTGGAGCTGGAATAAGAACTCGGCCTCGTTTGAGAACCAGCTTTCTCAAGAGGCCAGTGATGCCGAGAAAGCTCGTAAGGTGTGGGAGTTGAGCGCGAAGTTGGTTGGCCTGCAGGCTTGATGGCTTCGAGCATTCAAGCCACCGGTCTCATCACTGCTTGTTTTGGTTTGCCTCTGCGTCATTGGTGCGGAGCCATCAAAAACCTTGAAGGAGCACAGCCGTGTTCTAGCTAAGATGAGGTAGAATAAAGAGTGCATCTCTGGTTTTGAACTCTTGATTTGTACTATGGGTTTTTAGAGTGATTTTTAGAACTATTTATCGGTTGCTCTTTGTTACAATTACAAAACTGTCAAAACAGTAATATAAAAAACAGAAATTTAACCAAAAATATGACATTGATCATAATGTATGTTTGCTTGGACATATAAGAAAATTTAAGTATTTCATGTCATAGGATGGATAATTTAATCATATTACCTTATAGAAAGAGTTAAAAATAATATTCAATATAATACTATGGTCATGTTATGCAATTATTTAAGATAAAGTTTACCATCAAGTTAATTTCCTTTATACTTATTAGTCACTTGTAACATTCAACTTCATGATAATATATGTTATATTTCATACCAAACATATGATAACATTATCTAATTGTTTCATAGGATCAATGAAATTTGGAATTTTTATAATAAGCATATGCTACATTATAATATGTTATGCTCAATAAGTACATTTGCCTTGTTAAACTCCTTATGTTCAACCATTGACAAGACTCTAAAAGAACCCTTTGGCAATCCTTAAAACGTGCTTGCTACTTGTGTATGGTTTATGCAAGCATTTCAAGCTGTTTTTGAGCTAGATTCAAAGAAATTCATTAGATCTAAATAGATAAGAGTGAAATAAGGCAATGCTTATGATATATTATGATAAAAAATCTTGTTTAAGTTTGAAGATTAATTTTGTTGTGTTACAAAATTGATAAAACTATATGATATCCAATATTAATTTACAAAATATAAATAATAAATTGAAAATCTACTAATAAGCCTATCAATTTTGATGATTTAAATGTACTAAACGTTAGCTATCAAAGAAGTAAATATTACCTCATATTTCTAAACAAATGTTCTGTGTTAAAGCTTCTCAGGAAATCTGTTAAGTTAATCCATCAATAACCTCAGATCTATTCAATTGAATAGCTTATTTCTTACTTTATTCAATTACAACTTGTTACATACCAGTACAATAGAACTATAAAACTACAAATGGAACAGTATATTTGCTTGATAACGGATCTTTGAACATATAATGTAATTGATTACAATACCATTAACAATGTTTGGTACAATGTATCGTACCTAAGCAGCATTACCAGCAATAGATGATAGATTTGAAGCATTTTCACACATCATCAACTTTGCCAACTTTGTAATTGACCAAATATATACCAAACAGAGTCACTAATGCACCAAACAATTGTGGAGGAGAGAATGTCTCGCCCAGATAAAAGAAACTGAAACCAAAATAAGAATACAATTAGTTACCATTAAAAATGGTAAAAGAAAAATAGGGTTAAGTGGTGGTCGAGGGTGTTGATGGAGAGGTCTTGTAAGGTCATCATTCAAGGGTCAATTTGTTTTGTCAAGTGGGATTGTTGATTTATTGTCTAATAAAAAGTGGGATTGTTTGATTTTTTAGGTTATGAAAGTTGTATAAGAAAACATGAACAAATTTGTTAGGCGGCGTTGGGCAGCAGATGCTAGCGAGAAGAAGCCAGCCGCAGCCGGCGGGAGACAACGAGAGTCTATCGGCCAGCTGAAGGAAAAGGCACACAAGGGAAAGGGAAGAAGAGAGAAAGCTTGTGGGGATGAAAAGCGAAGTAGAAGCAAGAAAAAGTAAAAAAGAGAAGAAAGGTGGAATCAGAGCAAAAAAAATAAGTTCAAGTTTGAGATTTTCTATAAGATTTGAAATAATTTGATAGAAAAGTTCAGATTCAGATGGGTCAAGGTTTATGTGGGAAGCTTGATTAAAATAGTTAACCAAAATGCATGGCATAAAACCAAATCCTTAAGTTTTGCATGAGAAGCAAATAGAAGTGTTTGATGGGTAAGTATCATAGCTGCTCAAAAAATTGCAAGAAATGACTTTGAATTTCGATGCTGAAACATTGAGGTGCTCAAACGGGCGTCCAGCCGTTTGGTTAAATTGACCAAGGATGTTAGTGATCTCTACTTCGAATGTTAACCTATGAATGTTTTTTAAAACTATTTCTTAAGACACTAATATGAATTATAAGTAAGATCTCTTTCAAAAACCAAAACTAAGATTGGATATTTTGCAATCAAATGGGATTGATTGTCTCAAGTTAAGCCTTGGGGCTGAGTAGAAAGGCTTGACTATAGGCTTAGGATGTATGAAGAGGTCTTAAAAGAGATCTTGGATGGCTTTAGAGTGAGGAAGAGTTCTTAGGTTCCTTGTACATAGGGCTTGAGAATTTATGTTGAGTCCTAAAAGGATGTATCAGCTATTCAGAACAATCCTCTTCCCTTGTGAACCTGATAAGGATGTATCAGCTATTCAGAACTCCAATTGTAAACACATTTACAGATCCAATTGTGTAAAACGCCAATCGTATTGTCTCCAAATTCGGGCAACTATGCAAAAACTTCTCAATTACAGTGTATTTGAATGATACTGACATTTTGGCAATTTCCTCCTTAATGAAGATGACCTCCAGCTCACCTTTAAAGATTGTTGTGGATTTGATCCTAATCGATGAGGGATCCTTTGCTTCCCCCAAAACAACAACAAAGTAATTGGGGGAAGTGTGGCCATCAGAAGTTGCCATGCCAGCAAGAAAGGTCGTGTGGCTTAAATTGCATTAGCGGAGACGATCAAAGAAGGGTTTGGAGTACCTCTCCATTGCTTAGATGGAAAGTCATTCTCTATCTTGCCGAAAAGTTTAAAATTTTGTCATTGGTCGCTAGTCGCCCGTTGCCCGTCGTTCATGCCGGTAAGGCAACCAAAATAAATCACTCAAGTGGAAATAAACCTAGTGGAGAAAATTTGGAACAGAATTGGGAAACTTCCTAAAGAAATCCAATACTACAATGATAGCCAAGTAGAATCAAGTCGAAAGGTTAGTGCAATCTCTATTATTAATTTAATATCATGATTGTGCTCCTTGTGTTTCCTTCACAAAATATCGAATTTCATATATTTGAAGTGTAGAATATGAAAGAGATACCTTAAACCAGTTATGCTTCATAAAAAAATTCTTATTTAAGTAACGAATGAAAATAGAAAAAAAAGGAGTCAAATTAATAAATATTATTATAAAAATTAAGAAAAAATCATTGAATAATAGAACCAATATGGCCAAAGAATGCCCCTTTGAAAAAGTAAAAAGAGAATTCAAAGAAAATATCAAATAGAAAATACAAAACAATTATGATCACATACTTGGAAGAATGCAAAAGACAATTTAAGAATTTATTCCTAGAGTGCATTTCAAAATTAGAATCTAATATTATAGGAAGCCAAGGTCCAACCAAAGACCCAACAATGAAAGCTAACTATGACATTATGATTGCAACCACTACAACCATTAAAGAAAAAGAAATAAAAAATGATCTAACAAAAAGTTACTAATATTAAAACACAAGTGATCTGGAAGAACAAAAATTAAAAATGTTTAGGGACAAACAAGATCTTCTTTCAAATTAGAGCAAACCCTGAAGTTCGAGATTCCAAACTATTGTAATAACAAGAGATGGATGAGAAGGTAGAGGGCACCAGCAAGAATTCTGTTTTTACAAATATGCATGTAATGATTAATATATAAATATATAAGCAATCATAACAATTGCAATTTATTTCATGACAGGTTAATCTGATCATAGTCGTTTGTTTTTAATCAACATATTACACTTCGATCAATGCTGAGCGAGCTTATAATCAGATTATATAGTTTGATCCAAGCCAAATGAAAATAAAAAATCTATTCAATTTTCAAAAAGCTAGCAATTATTAAAAAGCAATATTTTGTGTGCCCTTGAGAAGTATGAAATAACCATGAAATGAATTAGTGCAGCACAAGAACACTAATCAACACTTTGGACCTACCACACTGATCAAGCAACAAAAATGCGAGCTTACCCAAAGATGGAGGCAAACACTGGAGTTAGAAACGTCAGAGAACTAAGTTTTGTCAAGCTACCTAAATGAATACAAACAAAATGTGATTAACCAGAGCTAAAACATAGAAGACTACCATCTGCAAAGAGAAATTTAATTCAAAGTGAATCAAGCAAGAGACAATTATGAGATCACAAAAACATGCAGACTACATTACCACCCATCATAAAAGTACAGGAGAAGATATGACCTCTAGTAGCATTGTAGAAAAATACTCCATAGCTGATTGCACTTCCGAACACTGAAGTGTATACAAGCGCCAAAACATCATCAGATGATAGCCCCTTTACATTCCCAATTAAGACAGGATCATGATTGAGAGCAGAAATAATCAACAAAGGCAGACCACCTATAATCATGTGCTGAGATTTTGGAACATGACCATGTTAGAATTTTGTAAATAAGAGGTTTAACTAATAAGAAAACAAGATATGCACATAACATTTAAGTCCAACCGAGTAACAAATGTATTTTGGCTTTGAGAATTACAAAAGTATTTAGTGTTTCCAACTACATATTGTACATTTCAGCCCTAGTTTTGAAGCTTAGGTCACAACGTACACCACAATAATTTGAGTGTGATTGAGTGGCATTAGACTATAAAAAAAACATATTATGTTGAAATTCTAGCGCTGGTGTTAGTTGGCTAGATTTACATTGGATTGATTGCGAATTATCTGGCTCTGATATTTTCAAAATTTTCAAGGTTTATATATTCTATCAATTAACACGTCCGAAGTGCCTAACTAGTGCACATTGAGAAGACAAACAGAATAATGCAATGTAATACAAAGAAAATGGTGAAGCTTTGAGAATGTGATGGAATGGAGTTTGTTGTGAATCATCTTTATCCTCTACAACAATGTCTTAGAAATATTTGGAGGAATTCTTTTATTACAACACTTTCATTTACTAAAGCATAAGAAGTTGAATTACAACACTTTCATCTACTAAAGCAATGATACGGATGTAATTTATCCAAATAGTTAAGTTTTTAATGCATGATTTCCAATTTATGGGAAGGCTTGCTGAGAGATTAACAAGCCATATAGATGGCTTATGATGTTAAAAGATTTAGAGGATCAATTGCCTGTAACAGTGAGATTTTTTCAACCACTTCCTGCCCTTAGACTTTGACCACCATGTCAACCATTCCTGCTCCTACTCCACAAGCAAAACATGCATTTCCACCCATACCACCAATTCGTCAAGTCCAACCCTCGAACAAACCATCTACTAGTTTTGGATGAGAGTATTACCGTTGTTATGGGAGGGGAGTATATCATAGTTCAATGTCCTAAGAGAGTCATGTATATAGATATAGAAGAAATAGAAGAAAGTGCTGAACTTGAGTAAGATGAAATTATATAACCAAATGAAGATTTTGAAGAAGAATCACAAGCATTAGATTAAAGCATTTACTATATTTGACCACCAATAGTTATGAGATGCACTTTAACTATATCAAGATCATCTAAAGATTGGTAACGTACTAATATCTTTAATACATTCATTAGAAATAAAGACCAATCCTATAAGATTGTTATAGATAACCATAGCCATATCAATACCACAACACAGAATACTACTAAAAAGATAGGCATAACATTCAAAGACCATCCCGACCCATCCACTATATCTTAAATTGATAAAATCTTAATCTCCATACAACAAAGGTCCTGTGTGCATTTAAAGCTTGGTCAATATTCCAAAAAATTATGGTATAATATCCAAATGCAATAAGTAATCTTATTTTAGGAGGATCATGCTTTTACGATAGAGGTGTCATCTCAAATGAAAATCTAATACATGTACTTTCATATATGAGGGAAAGAAGATTACACTATATTCTTCATATCTCTCAAAAAATTTTTTTTAACCCAAATACTCCTAAAGAAAAAGATAAGGAAAAGAAAAAATTACTTAATAATATTTCACTAATCAAGATTAAGAGAGAAATGACTAGTGGTAAAATTGTTTGGTTTGTGATAACTAGAGAAGTACTAACTAATACACCTATCCCACCACCCGAAGTCCAACCTTTATGGAAAATATTTGTCGATATATTTCCCAATGACTTGCCAAACATGCTCCCAACCAATGAGAGATATTCAACATGTTAAAAATCTAGTTCCTGATGCCTCATTGCTAAATTTATCACAATATTGATTAAATCCATCAACTCATTCAGAATGTACTCAACAAGTAAATAAACTCATTCAAAAAAGATTTATTAGGAAAAGTATTAGTTCATGTGCTATTCTCACGTTGTTGGCTTCTAAAAAAGACAGAACTTAACACACGTGCATAGATAGCCGTGCTATTAACAAAATAGCAATCAAATATCAGTTCAATTCCTATGTTTGATGGTCTGATAATTCAAATGACTGGAGCTACCATAGTTTCTAAAATAGATCTAAAAAGTGGATACCATCAGATTAGAATCTGCCTAGGTGAAAATGGAATACTAGCTTTAAGACAAAAGATGAACTATATAAATGGTTAGTTATGTTATTCGAATTATCAAATATATCGAGTACATTTAGGCGACTTATGATTCAGGTTTTGAGACCCTATCTAGATAATTTTGTAGTCATCTATTTTGATGACATATTAGTTTATATTCGTACATAGTTTGAACATTTAGGACATCTTAAACAAGTTTGTATCACATTATGTGAACATCTATTTCCTAATATTAAGAAGTGTGAATTTTGGTCAAAAAATGTGTCTTTTTTAAGTTTTATAGTTTCAAAAGAAGGTTGGACCGTTGACCCATAAAAAATAAAAGTCATAGTTGAATGGCCAACTCCCACAATATATATGAAGTTCGTAGCTTTTATGAACTAGCCACTTTTTATAAATGATTCATTCAAGGATTTAACATAATAGTGGCCCTGATTACAAACTGTCTTAAAATAAAAATTTTTAACTAGGAAAAAGTGGCAAAAATAGTTTTTGTTAAATTAAAAGAAGCCATAACGTAAGCTCCAACACTTAGGTTACCGATTTCTTCAACCACTTTTGAAGTTGCCAGTGATGCTTCCAGAGTAGGTATTGGCAGAGTCCAAAGTCAAGGTGGGTATCCTATCACGTTTTTTAGTTAAAAGTTGAATGATACAAGGAAAAAATACTTAAAATATGAAAAAGAATTTTATGTAATAGTCTAATCACTAAGACATTAGAGAGAATATTTGTTGTCCTAAAAATTTGTTATTTATTCTAACCATAAAATACTCAAGTACCTAAATTAAAAAAGAATTTAAGTCATCAATATACCAAATAATTTGAATACTTGCAAGAGTTTACTTTTGTTTTGAAACATGAGCCTCCAATAGAGAATAAAATAGTTGATGCATTAATTTTTCGTTTACTTAATATCAATAATGATTGTGCGTATTCCTAAATTCAAACGCATCAAAGATTTATATAGTGATTACCCAAATCTTGATGAAATCTACCATGAAACTAATACAACTATCACAAGTTTCTAGTGAATACCATTTAAAAGATGGGTTTTTGTTCCGTGGACCCCGACTTTGCATTCCCCATACATCTCTTAGGGATTTATTTTGTTTAAGAAATACACCCTGGAGGTCTCTTAAGTAGTTGAAACAAAATTTTAAGAGATGTGGCCAACCAATTTTATTGGCCAAGGTTATTGTAATGTAGAACTTGTGCAACAACTAAATCAAGGATTTATGACCAAGGAACATATATAGCATTACCTATACCGTAACGACTATGGGAAGATACAAGTATGAACTTTGTATTAAAATTACTGAAAATCATTAAAAAAATATGACTCTGTATTCATAGTTGTTGACAAGTTTTCTAAGATAGTTAATTTCTCAAATGCCTCCCATATCGCAAAACTATTTCTCAATGAAATTGTGAAATTACATAATTTATCATGAACTATGTCAGATTGTAATGTCCGATTTACTAATTTCTAGAAAACATTTTGGTACTTATTAAGAACAAAACTTAAATTTTCAGTAGCTTATCATCCCCAGAAAGACAAAGAAATAACATCAACTAAAGCTTAAGCAACCTTCCAATAGCCTAGTAAAAGAATATGGTTTTACTTATGATCTTTTATTGTCGTGCATTGAATTTGCTTATAATAATTCTGTTAATCAAACAAAGGGTTTGAGTCCTTTTGAAATTTGTTCTGAAAATTATTCTTAGAGTTTTGTTGATTTGATTCCTTTATCTTATGATTTTCTTACTTTTGAGTATGTTGAGTCATTTGCTCATCATATTTCATCATTATACAAACATAAGGTTGAACAAATTAACTTAAATAACAAAATATATATATTAACAGATGCTCATATGCAAGCCAGGGAATTTGCTGAGAGTGATTGTGATGATCCATGGTCAAAGAGATTCTCATTAGAAACTCTTAGGAAATTGCATGCCCATGGTGCTAGTCTATTTAGAATTATAGAAAAACTAAATATTAATGTATGTTTTAGATTTATCAAAAGATTATGGAGCCAATAGTGCTTTTCACATTCGGGATCTTGTACTTTATAGAAACCACACCCAATACTTAGTGAACTATTTGAACCTTCACCATCATTGTCGAGCCAACCTATCCCACCGATATCTTTAGCTCATCTGATGAGTTGAAAACTCAAGTAAAGCAAATCTTAGATCAAACAATTCTCATATAAGATCAGGACAACAAAGATGTCTAGTACGTGATGAGGACATCCTGTCTCTGACGACACTTGGATCCCTAAGGAGGAGCTTCACAGCGTAAGCCTAGAGATGCTGGAATAATATCAGAGATTTCACACTAGCTTGACGAAGTTGAGCTCTTTTTCACTTAAAGAGGATGATGCAATAATGTCCTACATATCACACAGAGATTCTACTAGGAGACATAATAGTCTTATTCGAACTCAGACTCGTGCTAGGATTGGTTCATCTATTTCTTATTAGTTTCTATTATTACTGTTATTGAGAGATCAATTAAGAATTGCCCTTATTTATCATTATAGCATATTTAAGTTTTTATTTTTAACTCATCCAATTATTTGCATTCATATTTTATTTTAAGTCGTTTAAGATAATTGACAACATTTTGGATATTTTCAATTCAAAATCTAGTCCAAGTAATCCTAACAAAAGTCCTATAATTCTACCAGTGCAAAGTTTAGTCATTTTTTAACCTACTTTAAGCTATGGGGCTATTTTCACAATTAGGTGCTAGCTGCTGCCGCCACTCTACCAGCTCAATCAGCCCACCGCTTTGGGTTGCTTGTCGCAACAACCAACAAATCTGCTCCGTCTATGCTAATTGGTCAACCCATTCCAACTAGCAAACCCACGTGGACCCATATATCTGCACCGACCCATGATAATCACTGAAGTATCACCGCGCCTCTTAGCCTGCATTGTCTCAATCGCACTGCTTGCCACCTCGCCACTCGTCGCACCACCACCCAAAAAGTGAAATTCTGCACAAGCTGTTTGGAGACTGCTTATTGCATTTAATTTTGTAGGTTTTCAAAAAAAATTTTGACAGAATTTAAAATATATTTTTTTAATTTGTGATGACTTTTGGAATTTTTAAAATGTCCTTTAAAGTTCCAAAATTTGGTACTTAATATTTTTAAGTGTTCTTTTATATTTTGTCTTAAAAAATTATCATCGAACATTTTGAGATCTCTATAAATAGAGACGTGCTCAACATACCATAAAAAATGATTTTTGATGAAATAATAAAATGTTGCAGCCAAACTTTTTCAAGACGATAAGTATCATGAGTGATCATCCGACGATATGACTCCAAAGGTGCCTTTAGAAGGCAAGCAAGAGACTCAAAAGAGGAGATCCCAACCCATTATCTAACAACATCAATAATGTCGATTACCAAAAAAGTGCTTAACTCAATTACTATTTTACTTAGTTATTTTATAATAGGGATTACTAGTGGTATAAAATTTCTTGGGTTTGTATATATGAATGTGTAAATTAATCTATTTATAATCTAAGAACTCTACTTAAATGTACTTTATCATTTTCACTACCAACTTGAGTTACATTACGTGTAAGCAACTAAACTGCTCTTTTTATCAAGTTGAGATCCCTAATATTAAGAAATTGTGCAAGTCCTTAACTCCTAGTGAAGTTCTTACATGCTTAAGAAAATAAGTGTCATAAGTGATCATTCAATGGTGTGACTCTAAAGGTGTCTTGGGAAGACGAGCAAAAGGTTCATATGAGGAGATTCTGACCATTATCCAATAACAACAAGAGCATCAATCACTAGGAAAGTGCTTATCTCAACTACTATTTTACTTCATCATTTTACGAGAGAGATCACTCGTCACATCTAATTTCTCGAGTTTGTGCATCTGAATGTGTGAGTTAATATGTTTATAATATAAAAATTTCACGTAAGTGTACCTTACCACTTTCACCACTATCTTGAGTTACATTGGGTGTGGATAGCTAAACCGTTTTCCTTATCGGGTTGAGATCCCTAGTGTTAAAGAAATTGTACAAATCCTTAGTTTTTAGGAAAGTCCTTAATGATCTTAAGATATCTGATTCTAAACCTATATAACTTTAGATAGGCCCTTCTATAGATTGGTTGAACTTAAACATTTCCCTATTGTTTATTTTAGCAATTTCATCTTACATCATTTAGGTTATTATATCAAATCCTGCAAATCAAGCAAACCACGAATCAAGATGCAATTCTTTGATAAGGTTTAACCCTCACGAAGTTATAAGACCATTGTTGTTTCATGTCTTGTGCTTCTCCTCCTTTCCCCACCTACCCCCTCTAACCTTCACCTTCACTCCCAAAGTCCACACACACAACCTATCCTTTTATAACTTGTTTCTTTGGTTGTGCTTCATTTCTTTCTCAAGGTCTTCAACAACAATGATTGAAAGCACCATCACAACAAATAAGAGATGGGAAAGGCCTAATGGTCCTTCCACTTCTTCCTCCTCTCCATCTCTAGTCAAACTTTCCTTTGTTGACACCTTCCTTGAAAACAAAACCATTAGTTTGAAAACAGCCTTGTAATCAAATGCTTGTACTCTTTCTTTTCCCCCATGAACCACCAATTTGTTTCCATCTCCTATGATGGTGCTTCCTCTTCCCCATGGACCTTTTTGGACTTAAACACCTTCCCTATCTCTCAATCTACCCAAAGACAAGATGGATTGTTAGGTTCCCTCCCTTAAGACTTTGAACTATGTTTTATTTGAAGCTGTTCACTTGGCCACTTCCCTAAACCCATAACTTTCTTCTTTTTCAAACATATCCCTTCCTCTCCAATAACTTTCCCCCTTCTACAACCCTACCATAATCATATCTTAACAAATTATAACTATATCTAGCAACCATAACTATTTTTCTCTTAATCATAATTGCATCCCACAACCATATCAACCCCTCATCACATCATACCCAAACATAATAACCCCCTATCCAAAACCCACCTATTGAGCCTCACCCACTCAGGATCTTAATTCCCTATCTTTGGTATATTACCATAACTCTAATACAATCCACCTGACACCTAAATGTCACCCTCTCATAAACTAGCTCCCTTATTCCATTAAGTTTAAGCTCTCTAATAGGCCCCTTCTCCTCTTCCCTTAACGGCCTCAAACCCTTTCCCACTCATCCAATCAGAAGAGCTCACTATTTCTTTGCAAACATAAATATTATTTCATGATATGACTTTAGATTCAATTTATTTGATTGGTTGATCATCATTATAAGAACAATAACAACTTAGGGATGAGAATTTAGGAGTTCTATTATACTTTTCTAGTTGTTTTTTTCCTTCAAGACCTATTTTATTCAAAAGCATCATGTTCTCATTTTAAGACTATTTAAATGTAGACTTCATAATTATGACATATTTCAAATAAAAAAATATTATTATTCTTCAATTAATTAATTATTCCCATAACATGTTTTTATGATACAAAGCTAAAACACTTGGGTTTTTGCTTAATAACAGTGATTGTAGTTGAAAAGAAATTTTTGAAAGGATATTTAAAAAATGATTTTGAAAAAAAAATTTATGTAAGTGATAAAGAAAAAGTTGTTATCGTTATTTGAACTGATTTTTTTAAGATTGAAAAGCAAGAAACACTTTTTATAAGCAATAAACAAAAAGGCCTAAGTCTACTTTTGACTTGTGTTGCAAGGGTTGAAGTTAAGTCTCATTCACCATATCTAGGTTGTCAAGTTGTACTACATCTTGGATCAAGAGTGACAAAAATATGTCCAACTTCACGATTTACAACTTTCTAAATTTTTTGTTATTTTATATTTGATAAGCCATCAAAATTGAAATGCAAGTGAAGGGATGACTAATTAGAACCACAAGATAACATAGTTTATAAGTAATGTTTAGGAAAATAGTATCTGATTCTCTACGAAATGGCAATGCAAACATGATAAAACTGCAGTCATAGTTTGTAACCACAAGGAAATTGATGCAATGACCTAACACTTAAAAATGTAATAGTTAAATTAAATACCTTGCTAAGCATCAAAAATAAAACAAAAACCAAGACAATAAACATGGCTTTACTTGGACACATTGCTATGCCCAAATCAGTTTATACATGTCAAAGATATATGATTCACCAAGGATTCTATGTAATATTCAATTCCCAAGTTTTTTCCTACAGGCATTGACTAATTTCACAAGATTAATCAAAGCATTTTGTGCTATGGATCAACTTCTGCACAACAAAAAAATAGACTACTTACCCATCCAGTTGCCATGATAGGATCAGAGTATTTCGAGACCCAACGCACCATCACAGTTCCTACAGCCATACTTTGAGCTGCCAAAAGCATCCACCATTCGCCACTACCCCAAATTGACAAGTCTGTTCCTTTAAGTGAAACCGAGGGAACCTGAAAAATAAGCATAATTAATTATAAGTTTGTTCAAAAAGAAAATTATACAAATCTTGATATTAAAATTAAATTCCATGCTAAGACAACAATGAAAAATGAAGTGTATATGAGGGAAGTTGATCAAGGGAACAAATATTATTAATAAATGAATAGATGCAAAAGGACCTTCAAAATCAAGATGGCAGATTGTATTTTATTGCACCATCCAATTCCTAGATCATATGGTGGCCACAAAAACTTCAGAATTTTAAAACTAATGGGATTGTTTAATTATCAGATCAAACAATCCAATTAGCTTTCGGATAATCCAAAACAATTGATCAAAGCAAGGAAAAAAAGGATATATTATGGACTTATATGCAAGCTAATTGAACCATAGAATTTTGCAATAGAATCGTTCAATCAAAATGAAACAGGATGATCCAAAATATGAACAAATTAAGAATTTGAAAAAAAAAATAATCTGGTGTCTGAAATTAAATAATAAGTTTTGGGTCTAGGTTGCATCTAATCTATTGGGATTTGATGCAACCTACAAAGGCTAATCTTATTTAGGGATTGATTTCATCTTTTTCAAAACTGGTTACAAACGCCCCAACATATGGAACACGGGAAATCATCTCAACTTGAAAGATCTGAAAAGAACTTCAGAACTGGTTTACACAGAGATATCTAAAAAAGATTCTAGAAAAATCTTTGAGAAAATCAAAGTTTTGAGCCAAGATATAAACTTTAAAGCTTTGAGGGGCAAGGGTATTTGCCACAAAAGTTGTGAGCTGAGTAATTCTAGATTGAAAGTTTGGTAGGATTTTCTAATGAAAGATTAATACTTCTCTACTTCTTTTTCCTAAGTGATTGTAAGTGTTATGCCCAAGGTGTCCTTGATCTAGATTACTGCAAAATTTACTTTCACTTGACAAACTGATCCACCTCAACTCTTATCATGGTAGTGTTCATTCTCTTGAATGGTTTCAGGGCTGATAGAGAACAAAAGTGGAGCATAAAAAACTTAAATTCTTCCTGTTTTCTCAAACTACAAAGCTTGCCTACCATCATCCAGTTGTCAAACCATGGTGCCTAGAAATACACAAGTGCAGTTTGCTTTTGACTTTATCTAAACAATATGAACATTTCCCCAAAATTTGTTAATTCCTGCAATGGCATTTTATGATTCTCAGAAATGTTTGTGAAATAAGCAATGTACAAAATTTGGGACTTGTAAAGCTTGTCTTCCAACTTTCATCAACGCTTCAAGTAATTGGACCTAGAAAAACATGAATGCAGTTTGTTTTTGACTTTAAATGACATTATAAAAATTCACCAAAATTAGTAATTTTTATAATGGCATGCCATCCATTCCCAAAATATTTATGGAATAGGAAATGTAAAATATTTGGATCAAGTGAATGATGCTTAGAATTTTGCAGTTGAAAGAAACAGGTAGAAAACAGAAAAAAAACAAATAAGGTGGGTAATACAGCATGACAGGTAATAATGATTCAACTAATCCATTTCAAATTATAAAGAAAAACTTGCATGGGAGAAGCTATTAGTTGAAAAAAGCACAGAAGAGGAGAGCTTCAATTCAATGTATGCTTTAAAGATGAGGTTACCCAAGACAAAGCAATTCCCCCTTTCTAATCACACAGAATTTTGACCCATTTTGAATCATCTCCTCCAATATGTGATTAACTTGTAGGCAAACAGTTAAGGCTAGATGGGCCCATCTTAGTGACTGCAATACGACTTTCTTTCATTTTGCAGCTACTAGGAGGTGGGACAACTTTATTCACAGGATGACTGATCAGACAGGTAATATTGTGACTTCTTTGGAGGATATATTCTTGGTCTTGTGGGATTTCTTTGCTTGCAAGTGATGCCCAACATTGTCTTCTATAGACACTACGGTTCTCTCTACTCGTAGGCAGTTTTTAGCCAAGATGAAGCTACTTTGTTTGCTGTTCTCATTACCACTTCTGAGATTTGTGTTATGTTTTTTTCATTGGGCCCCAACCATGCTCCAAGGGTAGATGGAAGAATGGGAGCTTTCGTTAGAGGATATTGGGCATTCAAGAAAACATTCTAAGAGCTATGGATCAAACTTTTGCTACTGCCCATATGCCAATCTATTGGCGTGATACTCTGATTGTTTTTATCCCTATAGTAACAAGGGCATTCCTTCCTAGTCAATTCTGTTTGATTAGCCTTTAAAACATAATCTAAAAGGTTGTAGTAAAGGTTTTGGTTGCCAGACTGCAACATACTCATGCAAACCTCATTGCCCCAGAGTAGGGTGCCTTCATTTGAGGGCATTCTATTGCTAGCATCCTTATAGTGCAGGAGCTATGGCATCATCTCTCATCTTCCTCAATTGAGGGTCTCATGGCTGTCAAAATTGATATAAAGGAGGCGTATGGTTGGATTCTATGGAACTTCCTCCTCTATGTTGCATCACTTAGACTTTCCTAACATTTGGTGTGCCTGAATCTAAACATACATATTTGGTCTCAAGTATGACACTCCCCTTAACGGCAAGTGTATACTTTGGATTTCTACTTTGCGTGCATTTGACAAGGTTGCCCTCTTATGTTGTATCTATTATTAATTTGCTACTCATATCTCTCCCAACTCATCAAACATTGAGAGGCCTAGGGAGCCACCTTGGTATTTGTACGTGCTAGGCTACACATAAGATTACCTACCTACTATATGCTAATGGTATTATCCTTTATGGCCCTGCCATTTCATCCGTTGCATCGAAGATAAATGATATCCTCTATGTGTATGGGTTTGCCTCTAGAGAGTTTGCTAATTATCATAAGTTCAGCATCTTTTTCCAACAAAGGGATGACCTATCACTATAGGAAGATGATTGCCTTTGAGTATGTGTTTGGGTATTCTAATCATGAAGAAAATACCCATTATTGCAAACTTCTCTCTCCTTATTCAGGTGGTCTCTGATAGAGTTTTTAGTTGGGCTTTGTAATCCTTATCTTTAACGAGTCGAATAGTGCTTGTTAATGTTGTGCTCTTAGCCATTCCTACCTTATGTATGACTCACACAATAATTCCAATTAGGGTGCTCTCAAGATTAAGTGTTTGATTAGGTCTATTGAATCCCATGAGTCTTAAAGGTCACATTTTATTTCAAAATCTCTTAAATACTTATTATGTGATCTAACATGTCCATTTAGTACGTTCTATAAGATATCTCAAGATAAGTAGACTAATGGATCACCTATCACGCGTGGATAAAAGAAATATCTAAAGTGACAAATCAAGCTATACTTTGAGGGCTACTATTATAGCAATGTGTCCAAAACACACTTCAAGGAATCTTACTATTGTTTAAGATATATATGAGCATTGAAAACTAAGTTATTAAATTATTTAAAGAACTTACACCGTGCTAAACATATGCATTCATGAATAATTTTCAATTGCAATCACAAAGAGCTTTTGATTACACACAAATGATTTTGAATGCAAAATAAGAAATTTTATAAGTTTAATCATTAAAGAAATGTATGAACTAAGTTTTAAAAAGATAAAGATAAAAATTGATTAAATTTGAATCAAACATACAATATGTCCAATAAATTTTGAAGAATAAACTGAAACAAGAGATGATACACCTAAAATTTATAGTTAATGCTTGAGACTTGTGTACATTATTCTTAATATATAATACATATAATTCAAATGGATAAAATACATAAGTTGAGACCATGCATTGAGTGATATATAAGAAACCCGAGACTAATATATAGTACATAATGTACAGTACTTTTACGTAAATTGAGTCACTAACTTTAGTCGAGTGAACAATACTCCAGATAGATTATCTAAAGTTGTTATTCACGTATAGTATGTAACAATCAACGTACGATATGTGTAACATTAAGAGAATGATAATCACATAAATTGTAATAGCATTTCACAAACTTATGACTTACATACCATACGTTATTTATCAATGTACAATACACATAGTTGCAGATGAACAGTACACAACATAAAATGAAGAAAACTCTAAATCTTAGTACAATACATTATTTTTTTAATATAAAGTATATATAGTACATTATACAACTATAGTATACTATGTTCTTTGTAACATATAGTATATACAAAAGAGAGAGTATGCAATGGCTTTGACCAAAAAAAAGTTAATTTTAGACATTATTTGAATGTTACAAATGATTTGAAGAGGATTCTAGGAATACTTATATGAACCTCTCAAAACAATTAAAATAGATTGATGAGAAACTTGTAAAAGAACTACACTCATTAAGAGTGCATTTGTGAGTGTTGTGACTTAACTTGCTAAATTTATTAGAAAGAGTTCATGAGAAAGTGGAGCTCCAACACATAAATAGAGAAGTATTCTAGTGCATTTTCAAAAGGAGTTTGATAGCATTACATTTTACATCATCTACACACTCCAATGCATAATAGCTCTTTATTTAAAGTAATAGCATTATTTTTCAATTTAATAGGTTTTGCACTTTTATTGATATAATTGTCTTTCTGAAGTGTATTGTAGTGCATTAGGTTCTTTCACTTTTTATGGAGCATACAACCAAGATTTCTCTCATTTTCTTAAATGCTCTGCTAGACGGTGATATATTGTTTCTATCACAATGAGAATTATAAGTTTCACTCAAGGCCAACCATAGGCCCTTCTACTTTAGAATATATCATCATCTTCTATGTGCTTAACCTCTTCTCTTGTTTTGAACAACTAGAATCACTAGGGCCAACTAGACTCCCATCCCCCATTTCCTCTCAATGCCTCCTCCCCACCCCAAAAGCTGGATCAAGGTTAATTGTGAAGGGGTTGTGACTGTGGATGATGGGACTGGCATTGGTATTATTTGCAAGTGCTATTTGGGTGAGCTCCACCTCGGACGAACCTAAGGCGAATCTTCCGTAGTGTCTTCAACGATTGAAGGAGGCACACTTCTTTCCATGATTAATTTGGCATCCCGACACCTTCCATTCTATTCTATGCTTTGGGTTGAGTTTGACTCCACTGACGTGGTTTTGGTTTTCTCCCAATGCCTTTTTAGGGAAGACATTGGTCTTCGGTTCTTCATGCTTCCTCGAGAATCCAATTGTTTATTGGTTTCAAAGTCACCAACATCCTTTGTAAAGGCAACTGTGCAACTAATTAGGTAGCCAAGTTTGCTTCATTATATAATTATATATGGTATAAGATATGCCCTTGTCCAAAGACTTTGATGAGATCCTCCATGCTAATCTTATGTATGAACCACCTTGTTATGTTAATAGCATAGACTTTAGACACTATCGTTCAAAAACATGCTAGCTTTGCTATTATATCTGCCATCTTTCTTGATCAATGCAAGAATAGTTAGTAGAATAATGCAGTGGCTTGCTAGGAGATTTCAAAGAGAATATCTCCATAAAAAACTTAGTGGAGTACATGTTTAAGTATTTTCCAAGCCGAAGTGCAAGATACCATCCCTTTAATGTATAGAAATAGGGAGAAATAAAATATCATCTCCTAATAAAACAACTAATTTCAGTGCCCAAATTTACAAAAGAAATATGATGAAGAGGAGGATATAAGTCAACCTCAAGAAGCAGCAGCCCAATAACACCAAGCACAAGACCAGCAGCTCCAGCAGCACCAATGGACTCGCCAAATAACAGAGCTGCAAGTATTGAAACCGTCAAAGGCTGCGAATCAATTATAACCTACAATTTCCAAGACAAGAAGAGACCTTGAGAGCTATAGCAGCTAAGAATCAACAACACCTTTTGCAGAAATATAAATGAAGCCCTTATTAAAAAAATATTATAAGGGTGTGGGCCTAAACAAACTGAAACATTTAAGGAAGAAACTCTCATGCATTGATGTTACATAACCAGCTTATAGCAAAGATTTCCAAGGTAGATATTTATCTATAAAATACATTAGATATAAAAATTTGTACGATGCAAATAATTTAGCTGAACTTACGCTGCCCAACCCAGCAGATATTCTTTGCAAGCCCTCGGCAAGAAAGCCCTGTCACAGCAAACAAGATTTCTGAACCAGCGGATTTGAAACAAGGCAAATCTAAGGACACAGAAATCTCCTACACTTTTGGTTACCTCGCACTAAACTTTTTCTTAATATTGTATTCAGCAGCAATTATACAGTGAATCGCCCACCTGAAAACAGGCACCGTCGACTGCACCAAACAGGAGAATTGAGATCCAGGCCAGAAGCCCCGCTGGCTGCCTTCTTCCAGTTGCGGCTGCAATTCCAATTAATATGGCGCCCGCCGGAATCAGCCGGAAAGCTGCAACGAAGAAAGGCCCCGTCTTGGGGATCACCTCCTTCATCGCAACCATAGAGGTACCCCAAAAGAAGAAGGGCGAGACAAGGAACACCCACTCGAGGACCTTGCTCACCAATCCCTTATCCAAAACTTCACTATCGCTGGCTATCTCAAGACTCTTGGGGCTCTTTTCAGCAGAAAGCGGCGAAGGAAGCAGCCGTTCGACATCAGAGACAACGTTCTCGACGTCGTTACCTGTGCTGGGGCAGTCGGCGGCTTCCATGTTAGAGTCGGCAAGAGTCTTCCGGGAGCTGCAGTAGATAACGGACTTTGAAAACCGAGACCACGGAGGAAGAGAATTGCGACTGCGTAGGCGGATGAATCCATGGTTTGTTGAGGGAAGTGGTAAAGTAGGAAGCACGAACGAAGAAGTGATTAACATCCCACTACTACTTTTTCAACTCTCTCTCCGCGGTTAGGTGGAAGGGACTCCAGTAGCTGCGAGCGACAAACAAGAGCGAAAGCTAACGTCGGAGGTGGATGACGATGGCATTAGAGAAAAATCAAATAAAATAAATTGCTTTTCAAATGCTATGAAAGAACAGATTCAACAGAATCGGTATCGGGACTTTGGTATCGGGCCGACCATACAAAACAAGTCTAGGGATGCGCCTCATTCCATGTTGTCCGAACGGTTTTATTATATTTCTATTATCATATTTATTTTTGATAATTTTAATATTAAAACTTTAATCGTTACTACAATATTATTCAAGAAATATCAATAACTAAAATTTTAAATGTAATATAAGAAATAACATACACAAATAAAATATAAACAATAGTTTGAATTTTGAAGTTAAAGAACCAACCTTTGATGTCTTTAACCATAAAGAAGTTTGACTTACATTGTTATTTTGTAAGAGAACTTCTTATTTTCTTGAATTGCATCTCCATCAAAAAATTTATTCGATCTTTAACAAGAAAATTTTGATTTCCCTAAAATTTTTATAAAGGTGATTTACTCGATATATTTTATGTAATATCATTTTTTTTTACTTTTTTAAACGTTTGCATATAATTATAGTCAAAATATAATGTATTTTTTTAATATCCTATAAATAAAATCATATAAAGTGGATAAATAATTCTACATGCTCTATTAGAATAGTGGAGATAATTAGTTCAATTATGCTTATTCATTTTTACCATTAAGATTCTAATTTAACAATATAAATGCAATTACCAAAATGCAAATAGTTCATATTTTCTAATAGGTATTGATGACTAATATGATCAATTGATAAATCAAATCAAAAGATTAGCAACCAATAATATTTGATATTAATGTTCAATATAAACAGAAAAATAACATACATAATAGTAACTAAATTATGACTATTAGCTGAATTCTTTAAATTTTCTACGATTATCAGCTTTAATTTGTAAAGTCTAGTAGGGATTGTGTTTTCAACTTAGTAGGAACCAAGATCAACTCATATTTACAAGAACTATAAATAAAAAAAACATATAAAATCTAATTATACATAATACATCATATTCATGATAATTTAAAATTTTATAAAAATTAGTCTATATGCATAAAATTCTTCTTTTTATTCTTATTACTTTATGAGAAAGCTTAGTATGACAACAAGTGTAAAAGAAGAAACTAATTGATGGTAAATATCAACAAATCATCAAAATATCTTATTAAAGATAAAAAAACATAAGTGATGTTCAATGCTAGGTAACAATAGGAAGGTTGGTAGTTAGTTGTAACCTATAATGGCAGCCACAATCAAGATCTTGGCATTGAAATGCAAAATTGGTCATGTTAATGATTAAGTCATCTAGGTTTCTTATTTTAGATTAAATCTGAGGTGATTATGCATGGATTGATAAAAAAAGAGCTCATGTGGAGCAAATGTGGACATGTGTAGGACTTAAGTAAATGAGAAACATGTGATTTTGTGGATGATGGTACCACTAAGCCATAAGAGTTATAGATCTTAGGAAATTGAACAAGAACTACACTAGTGAGATTGATCATTGGGTTTGATGTAGCATAATCAAAATAGTATATGGGATCCAATTGGGTGACATATAGAGTTGCAATGGCTTGTGATAAAAATGTTTGGTGAATATCCATGTTAGGAAGATTATTAATAGTAGCCAAGGAGAAAGGTTATGATAGGAATAATAGAGATAAATGCAAATTGTAAGTTGAATGGGAACAAAGGTCAGCCTTCATCTTCATAAAAGGGGATCAATTGTTTATGCATGCACTTTTTAAAACCTTCTCAATTCTAAATTAGTAGTAAACAAAAAAATTCATTTTTTTTTGAAAGACAAACATTCCCTTTGTCATTCTTTAATATCCTTAAATTAAGTGTAAAAAAAGTCTTAATAAAAAAAAATGTAAACATGAAATGCCCTCAACCTAAAACTAATACTAATAAAGAATAATGAAAATAAAAATGTATGAGAAGTTGAGTAGAAACAAAATAAGAAATATTCTCGTATCTTGAAAATAACTTATTACAATCTAATAATGCATAGTAATATCAATAAACTCAATAAAGCTTTTTTTAAAACCCTTTTTGGCCTTTATTTTAAATTTGATCCATTGTATATGATAAAATCGAACCTTTTGCATCTTGATTTCTATTGGATCTATTTGATGTGCTACATCAACTCTTCTTTCACCTAGAACTTTGGTTCATAGAGTTGAATTCCAAGTAAACTTTTAGTATAACTAATGTTAATCTCTCTATGTATTTTATAGTTAATTAAGTATCCTTTAATAGTGGTTGATCTAACCAACAAATTTAAAATTTATGAGGAACATAGAAATTAAAGGACATATCAATTAAGATACTCTTACAATAAAGAGAATGATATTAGAATCAAAGAAGTTAGTTGTCACTCAAGCTACTTATAAAAGAGTTAGTTTGCACATTTTTATCATATAAATCACTCTTTATGACAATAAGTTTTTGATATTAAAGATATAGATAATAAATATATCAATGAAAATTCTAGAATATAAGTATTAGGATTAAACTTTTTAATGATTTTAAACAAACAACAAGCTTTTGCATATAATATTTTGAATTTAATGATAGAAAATCTCTCAATGTGAATATACATTACTGAATACCATCATTAAATTCCCTCTCGAAGTACTATTTTGATTAACAATTTTAGAATATTTGAAGTTAGTACATTTTGTTTTGCCTTAGTTTCTTAGATTTTGATCCTATATTATTTCAAATAGACATAATTTTATGATTTTATAAACAATATTATTGTAAAAAAATTCAATTGTAGTAAATGTAAATATCAGTCCTCAATACTATCATTAATCACATTCTTAATAATTTTCCATCTATTTACTAACTACCTTAGCTTGACAATTTGTTTGAGGATAAAATGCATATAAGAATTTTAGCTTTATCCTAAATAACTTCTACAAGATCTTCCTAAAACATAACATAAATGCCACATCTCATCATATAAAAAAATATGTAAAAGTAACCTTCCTAAAAAGAGGGAGGGTGAATTAACTAAGTATACTTGATATACTTTTTTAAAATCTTAAGCTTATTGTTATTTACATTAAAAGATTTTATGAAAACTCTTCCTTAGTTTTGAAAATAATTGTGTGATAATTTAAAATAAATAAATACTCAAAGATTTTAGGTGATTTGACAAATACTAAAACCTATATCCACCCCCATCCACGTAAGGCTAATATTACATAATTCAACCACTTTTTGTCAAAAGATGGATGCATGAACAACCAACAAATATCTAAAAATAACCCAAATATGTTATATAATAGAATGTCTTACATGAGCCAAGAAACAAAAAAGTTTCAAAGAATAATGGCAAAAAATGACTAACGATTTTACATATAAAGCATGCATAACTTTCACCTACAACCAATACAAAAATAAGTGGCATACTAAATATATGAATTAAAATTTGTTTCTAATCATTGCTAGAAGTAATGTGTGAAGAATGAGAATGCATGTAGATTTAGAAAGGGATCTTAAAAATTCTAAAATGTTGGAGCAAGATTCCCTTTTCTTGAAGTAAAGATTCAAAATCTTGGTTTGAAAATCTTACATTTTGTTCTTCTCTAAAGATTTATTAGGCTACTTATAATAATAAAACCTTCATAAGATCAACTAAGGAAATTCCAATACCAAAAAATGACAATTTTTCATTTATGAAGAAATTTTTTAGCAGTTCTAGTTCTATTATCTTTTTTGAAAGGTTGAGACTTCTGTCAGTCCTATTAATCAGTTTTATTGATTTTATTAGTAACACATATCTTTAACAAGTATTCACTAACTTCTTCATTTGGTTGGTACTAAGAACTCTTTTTATCTATACTTCTTTGTCCTGAATAAAAAAGAAGCATTGTCTATAATTTGTAAATTAATACTATTGTGCTTATCAATAGTAGATGAAATCTTAATCTCATAAATATGAATTTCTAATTATAATTTGATAGACATCTAAAGATAACTTTATAGATAATCTTATCAATATAATTTTTGGTGATGACAAATTTTACTTTGTATTATTTTCAACTCTTATCTTAGAGCCTTTATAAATTTAATCCAAAAATAGAGTCTTACATTTGATATAGTCTTTAACTTTAATCTTTTTATAAGGTTTTTTGATATTAAGTTATTCTTGCTTCCAGTGTTAATAATCACACTAATAAACTCTTTCTTCAATTGTATTTTGATGATAAAGTATTCTTCTTTTTGCTTTGCCTAATGAGAGATGTTCTTTAGACTCACCATAAGAAATAATCTTTCATCAACTTGAAGAGAAGTTTTAAGTATATTTTTAGTCTTAATTGTAGTAAGTATTTTGTTTTTCTTAAACTTTTTTAGAAATAATTATTGTAAATTTCAAATATTTTTCTCATATGTGTGTTATTTTGTTATAATGATTATAATACTTCTAATTTTTACTAGTATAAGTACTATTAGTTGTCGCCTTAATAATCTTTATTAGTGAATACTCTTTCTTTTACCACTAATGTTTGAACTTATACTCAAAGCTCCTAATATTTTGTCTTTTTGATTTTTTCCCTTTTGTATTCTTTCTTCATTTCAATAACATAGTAAATGTATTAGCTTACTTTAAAGATTAAATAAGAAAAAAGATAATTTAGTAATAATTAGATAATACAAACCTATAATATACTTTGATAATGTTTACAACTCTTCAATAGGCATTGCTAAACTTGTGGCTTGTTATCAAAATTTTGTGATATATTCCTATACTATTTGTCTTTATTGGTGTTGTAGACTATGCCACTTTCTTCATCTTTCTTCCATATAACCAATGGGTTAAATTTTTCTTAAATTAATTTCTTAAATTATCTCCATGCAACTTTTATGATTATGTTATTTCTTATATGTGCATTCTACCATAATAAGGCATGATTCATCATTTTTAATATAACATGTGGCACTTAATTAGTTGATGAATAGTCATATAAAGAAAAATATATCTTTAGTTATCCCAACTAAATATCTAATTTCTCTATATCTATTGTATCATCATAAATAAGAAATCAAGTCTAGCATCTACTTGGAAAGAATATTTGCTAATTCTCATGTATCAAAAGAGAAATTGATTCCATTCGCATCATTATCTCCAAATATCTTGTAATTACTACTTTATCTAGAATTCCTTTGATTATGAGTATTTTTTGGTGAATTATCTTTTGAATTTGTTGTAGGAAGATATTAAGTTTTTAGTACTATCTCTATTAACACTTATATTTATTAGGTTAATAAAGCTACTTGGACCTACATCTTAATTATAAAATAATTACTATAGTCACCTTGAATGAAGCCTCCTTAATCTCTTGATTCTCTTATGTAGCTTGCTCTTCAATAATCTTCTTCTTTGCACCTGACATTGATATTAAATCAAAGTGCTCTGAAACTTAAAATAATATGATCTATTTATAAGGTTTTCTTACCTTGGGCCTTCTACAACAAGCCTTCTTTTTAGAATAATAATAATTGAAGTGGAAGCATAAGAATAGTTAGAAACAAAAAAAAAAAGAAAGAGAAAGAAAAGTGGATTTTTGTCATAAGGAGATTGAATTATCCAAAAAGTTTTTCTTTAAGATTATTTTGAATTCATAAAGTTTTGTTTTTTTAGAATTTTGAATTGCTTCATATATCTTTTTCACCCCTTTATATAGAGATTAGGATATAATATTTTATTATAAATAAATAAACATAAGGCTTTAACCAAATATATAAAAAAATTTAAAATTTTACAAATTCCTTAAGTCTTGCACATGTGTGCCTATGTCCTCGCATGCATATGGCCATTTTAGGAGACTTTCATGCATGTAGGTTTTGTTTCTCATGCACAGACAATCCTTTATGTGGTTGTTGATCATAAGAGTCTAATAGATGCACCTATCGAATCTATGTAGAATACATGCAGAGTGCATTGCTAATAAAGTGCACGTGTAATATACATGGGCTTGTTTTACACTATCAAGTATTCCAATGCGTATGGGCATTTGGTGTGCTTAGCCCTTCCACATGTGACACTTTGCTAGTGAACTACAAGGCACTCCTCAAAACACCTAAATTGAGCCTCTACATATGGCCCAGCACATAACTCCTACTACTTTGTGCTGTGTTAATAATTTTCATCATTTTGTCTCATTTTTTAATTTTTTATAATTTTTTATTCAATGAGCTTAGAATTGATTTTTTGATTAGGAGCTAACCTCTTTTCTCTTCGACATGTTTGTCTCTGATTATCACCTCTTCAAAAGCTAATCTTCTCTTTCTCCTTATTTCCACTTGAAACTTCTCTCAGTTGACTACAACATAAAAAGAGTAAGCTCCTTTCAACTTATTCTCTCTCAAAGAACTATATATAAGGGATTAAAATAATAATTTAATTTGAATTGTGTACTTTTTTATGTTTCTTACATCTTCTACTTTGAACTAATTCACCAAATTATAATTAAATTAATCAACTTCTCATTCTCTTCATTTTTACACAAAAATTTTAATTTTTTAGTATTTTTCTAACCCAATATAAAGGCATCCTCACCTTGGTCATTTTACATAGAGTACTAGTGACACCATATGTGTGTGGGTGTCCTCACTCTAAGGGCATCTTTTTTCTATCATATGAGGTGATATCATTTATAATGATATACTCACCCTAAAAGCATCTTAGTCTTAATAATTAGAGGATAATATGTTAAAAAACTAATTATTATTATATATTATTAATTATTATGCCACAAATATACCAAAGTTTATTATTTTTAATATATTCTTTTTATGTTGATTTACTACATGTAATAAGACTATATTAAGTATAATGACAATGTAAATCATGTTAAATCATATAAATTAAGGTTAAAAACATTATCAGTATAATAAGATATATTGTAGTCTAAAAGAAACCCAATTATTTATGTATAAAAATATATAGTACACTATATCATAGGTTATTAGATTTATTTATCTAAATCTAAGATAAAGTTTTTTTATCTAATCTCTTTGTCCTCTTGATTTTCTACCATGATATACATGCAAATGAATTAGTAATAAGATAGAATATAGTTAAAAAGAAAACCAATTACATAGCATAAAAATATACTAGTGTATTATATCATAAGTTATCATATTTTTCTACTTTAATTTAAGATTAAATTTTTTTATATAATCTTTATCCTCTTGACTGTCTAAAATGCATGCATGCACATGAATAATAAAATATTTATTTTTAATATGTAAATGACAACCCTTATTACTCATAAAACTCTCAAAATTATTTTTATTGCTATTCTTTTATTATCTGAATAACATTCTATGTTTTCAAGTTAAGAACAAACTATATTAAATCAAAATTATTTTCACTCCAATGAATTTCAAACTTGTTTTAATCCTTTAAAACATAAATTTTCTATTCTAACATAAAATTTATTAAATTTAAGAGGGATCAAATTCTATTTACATCTTAATTTGATTTGCTTTCCTTTGGATTTTCTTTATGTCAACACATCTACCTTTGTTTCTAACCATCACTAACCTTCTATACCTTCTTGAATTCACTATCCTTGGTCTTCCTCTTACTTCCACATTAGTTATCTTTCTTGTCTCTTCTTTTTTTCTCTTTCTCTTCTTCCTCTCTTTTTCTCCCCCTTCATCCTCCCATTGCTTTCCTTTCTATAACCTATCCTTACTCCCTCACTCCTAATTGACCTCCCCTTTAAAAGTATTTACATGAGACAATGACATGGTAAAAATTGACAAAATGTTCCCAAATAATTGCTAAAATCATCTTTGTGTCTCTTTTGTTTTTCAAAACTTCATAACTAATTTATTAGAATTCCAAAAATTATAAGCTCATAACCATTAAATTTCTCTTAATGAGAACTTTCTAAAGATATAATAGTTTTGATTTTATTAAAAATTATGATATACTTTTCAAGATAAAATTAAAATATTATTTTTTTAATCATAAACTCATTATTTTTTAAAAAATTAACTTTATTACATAAAAACACACATAATTTTGACCCCATTGGCTTAATCTTATGATTTATAACCATAACTAAAATTTTTTTGTACTATAAAGTCCTAGATGGAGGGGTTGATAAATTGTCTAACATTGACTATTGAATGATCAATTATAATTTTTATGACATATTATAATCTTAAGATATAGAGTCATATTTTAAGAGAAATTCTAATTAAGTCAAAATAGAGTTATCCAAAGTGATAATACCTTGACATAATGACACAAATATGTCATAAGATGGTAACTTATAATTGTTGTGACAAAGATTTCTAAAGAGTGTACATTGGAGCTAATATTATAGGAGCATGTAATAATAAGATTTCAAAGAGCTTACATATGTAGGTTATATAATTCTAAACAATATAGCATGCATAAGAGTTACTATAACATCCCAACCTTCCTGATGATGTGTTGTCTTATTCCAAACAAGTTTTATCCAAATCATGGGTACCCTTCTTACTTGGTCATACAAGCAAAAATGACTTCAACCATAACATTCTTATCCATGTAGTTCTTACGAGATTCAAGCATAGGTTGTCTACGAAAGGTATCCATCAATTTAAAGCTTATGACTATACTGATAAAGTTTAAGATTCATCATATTGTAATCGATATAGAACTTATTCATCCCTATACCCCATCCACTTAGAAGGTTTTAGAAGTCACTCTTTATCTGATGATTCTTTTTTTGGGATATCATCTAACAATTAATCCCAATCTTCATTAGTTTTAAGCGTTATATACTCACTAGCTTTTACTTGATTCATTCTCAAACTATATCAGACTAGAGAAGTTATAACTTTAATATCATATTAGAACATGTTAATTTTTTTTGTAAGATGTTATCCCACTTCAATGAAGTTTTATCATTCTTTAGGGGGTCCCTTCTTTTTTGGTTTTTTATCCCAAAATTATTCCAATCTTAACATACTTAACCATGGAGTTCTCATGAGATTCAATCATAGGTTGCCCCTAAAAGATGCATCACCAATTCAAAGCTTATGACTATACTTATAAAGTTAAGATATTTTCTCTTATAGTTAATGTAAGCGTATTCATTTCTATACTCCTTCACTTAGAAGCCTTTTAAGAGCTAATCTTTATCTAATAATTCTCCTCTTTAGGATATCACTCAGTGATCACTTATTATGCTTTTTAGTCCATGTATTACACACTCCTTTTATAATGATTCTTCTCTTAATATATCTCTTAGTATTTATTTATTGTCTTCTTTGATCTTAAGTGTTATACACTCTTAAACTATCACTTAGTTTACCCTCGAATAATATTAGATTAGTTATAAGATTTACTTAATACCAATTTGATATCTTGGTTTCGCTATATCAATATTTTTCCTCTAAGATCACTTTATTCTAACTCAAGTGAGTTTTACTCTCAAAATATACCTCAACATCTTAAAACTATAGTATCTTATATAAAGATAAAAATTAATATCTTAGTAACTAATATAGGATAATTCATTATGTAACCTTGTACTCAAAAGTCTACAAAAAGTTATTCCATTATCTAGTGATTTCTCTCTTAAGATATCACTTGATACTCACTCCTACCTTCTTTTGTCTTAGGTGTTATATATCTACACCAAATGCATATGAATGTTTTATGCACAAGGTGTTATCTTATTTTTCCTCCAAAGAGAAACTAATTAAGCACTATATATGGAACTAGCAAGTGTCTTACACATGCATAGCTCAAGCACTAAATTGCAACACCAAACTACTAATTCTAAACTAAAACAACTTGCCTGAACTGCATTACCAAAGTATTGAGCCAATTAGAAATTTGGCTTTTATAAACATTTGTTTAAATCTATATTTCAAAAGAATATTTAGAAAGTGCTTATAAAAAATGATCTCAAAAGGAGATATCATCATCTTCCACTCCTAAAAAAGAAATGATTTGCTAAGAAGAGCAACAAAAATAAAGGAGAAAGTCAAATATTTAAGATTTAATCAAAATCAAGAAATCAAGTTATATATATATATATATATATATATATATATATATATATATATATATATATATATATATATATATATATATATATATATATATATATATATATATATATATATATAAGAGGATTTGATTATTTGGGATTTTTAATTACAAAAGGGATAAGTTTATAATTTTCTAAATTTTATTTTATCTTTAGGACATTATATTTGAGATTTTAAAAGCTTACTTAAAAACTTTGTCCTACTGTAATTCTATAGATAAGTTTATATCATTTTTTCTATGGTATGCTATCTTGATTTAACATGAAGATAACATAATTTATTGAGTGACACCTGTAAGGAAGTGTGTTAAAACAAAACTAGCCCTCATAGAGTGCAAGCTAGAATGTATTTGATAGATTTAAGCTCTTAAATTAATTTTACTTGAGTTTATTGACTAAGAATACTTAAATTGCCTTCAAGCTATTACTAAATATATGATCCATGCAAATGCATCATCACAGGAGCTTTATTTGCTTCAAGTCAACCATTTATTTACTTGCATTGCATTTTCAATCATTTACAATTTAAACTAATTTCACTTTTAAATCATCTTTACTTGCATTGAAGTTTTGATTATTTATAATTTAAATTCAGCATCTCTTTAAATTTCTTTTGTATCATTTTATTTGAAAACTTAAATTAATTATCATGCCTCTTAGATAAAAACCAAATGAAACAATTTAATATTTTAAAAGATGATAGACAATTTAAAAAGCTAAATAAGAACTTAAATTGACATATTAATAAAACTAATTTATGATTTATATAAGGATATATAAATGACATAAGGAATAATAAAAAAAGAATTTCTCCACAACTGATGAAGCTCAATTTGAAGAATAAATTTATAATAAATATAGATCACCTAGAAAGAATAAAAAATAAGACAAATTGAAGACAATAATATAAATAGTAGTTTTAAAAACGAAAACAAAGTTAAGCTCAATGTTCTTACTTTTGCTTAGTGCTATGAACCATATCAATTTTTAGATTACACTACTAAAATTAATGAATATTAAAAAACTAATTTTGTAGAAATGAAGTTAATAAGTCCAACTAATGTATTCTTAGGTAATGCTTACTTTATAGAATAAATGTTAATTAAAACATTAATCACTTAGCATGAAGCATTCTTGCATCCATTCTTTTAAGTTAAGGATGACCTAGGAATCATGTAGATTTGATAGGATTTAATAATTTAAAAAAGATAATTTTTTGCAAACCCTTATAAATAATATAATTGTTTTATCAAATTAAGGCCCATGTGAGTTCTACACCTATTTTAAAGTTACATAATCTTTTAAGGGTTTTTTATGTTGTAATTAAAATAAAATTCACAGATGTGTCTCAAATGAAATTATATTTATATCAAGATTATCTTGTACTCTTCGGCATCATAATAATGTATTTGCAGTGACAAATGAGTTTTCTGAAATAGATTATTTCATTCTTTACAACAAAACAAATGACGTTTATCATATTGATAAATAATCCTTTATATAAATAACTAGGTTGTATGGACTATATCAAAAATATACAAAAGAATAAAATAAGAGCAAGAATGCCACTATTAGGATGATTATTTTTTTTATTTTAGTCTTTATTTATTTACTTTATTTATATGCTTTTGAGTCATATAATAAACTCAACATAATGATTTAGTTAAATTAGCTACTAAATTGGTTATTTTAGTTGGTTCTTTCTTATCTTTTCATGTTAGATTTATAAATTTAACAAAAATTATATTCTTAAAAACTTTTGTTGAATTTGAAATGAAATCTTAAAGAGCTGTGGATTCTAAGAGAGCTCATTCTCAAATTAGAAGAACATAACTCTACCTTGAAAAATATGTTTTATTTATATCTCTCTTTTATCTTTTTCTTCTTAATTCTTATCCAATTTCAACTCACGAGCAAAAAGTGTGCAAAATCCTTAGTTGAAGATAATTTTATTGCTTTTCCCAACATATACCTTTAAAGAGAAATACGAATTGTTGTTGATGACATAACATGACAAAGTAAACTCTGATACTAGATTTATAAAGTAGACGTAGCAAAAGATAAGATTCATAAAGAAAGAAAAGATAAAAAATGAAAAAGTAAGAGAAATAGAAATTTGACATCCTATTTGGATTTAAAAAGATAATAAATACAATCTTTTAATTAGGATTAAAATAGATAAGTGAAAATTATGATAAAAAAGATAAGGAAAGTTGTATTCTTACGAAAGGTTAATGAGAAAATAAATATACATGCCAATAATCAAAAATCCATTTTAAATCATTAATTTTTATTTCTTACACAAAATTGATTATATATATATATATATATATATATATATATATATATATATATATATATATATATATATATATATATATATATATATATATATATATATATATATATATATATATAATACCATGAAATTAAAATTTAGAAGCTAAAAAACTTCATACTTATACTAGCAAATGAATTTTAATATAAATAATCATAAAATTTAAAGAAATTATTTACTAGAAAATATGATAAATTTAGAAGATTTAAATAATAAATTTAAATAAATATTCAAATGAGCAAACTTACCAATTGTATTTAGTTTCATAATTTATCAATTTTTCATAAATTTGATAAATTATGAAATTAAATACATATTGGAATTTGTTAAACATATTTGATAGAAATTAAATTCAAAAAGAATTTTCTTCAAATTAGAGTCACAAGCTCTTCATAAATAGAGACTTATTAATTAAAAAAATACATTTCTTTAGTTTCCTAAAAATGACATGCTTCATTTTAGTTAATAATGTGTGTATATGCATTCTAAAATATATTGATTGTATAATAAGATTTGAATAATCTTAAGTTATTACATACTTCCAAATGAATTGTACTTTTGAACCTATCAGCTCAAACATAATATTCAAGAGATCTTTAAATAAAAGAAAATAAATACTATATACCTAATCATAAAACTAAATCCTTTTACACATTTTATTGTGAATGAGTAAATAGTATAGTCAAAATGAAAAAAAAAATATTATAATGATTTTTTTGTCTTACAATTTTTTTTTTCAAATTTAAAATATCTATTCTTGTTGTAAAATATAATGCTACATCATCCATCTAACTAATTTTTTTTTTCTAAAAATGTCAAATTGTTTTATCTAGGTAGATGATCATCTATAAAGTTATATTGCACTTATATGAGTAATAAAAAAAAGGAAGAAAAAGGTCCTTAAAAATGAGAAATGTTAGGATTTTATGTTTTTTAATTTATTTGTGCTCATGTGCCAAAAAGGTGATAAAATACCACATGCAAAATACTTATCAATCAAAATCTTAACAAAAATAGAAGAAAAACAAAGCGAAGAGATTATCAGAGAAAACCTTTTGACCATTGGATAAGTATTTTTTTTTTAAAATTAATTATTGAAAAATAAAGTTTCTTTATTAGAAAATTCGACTTTATATAATAGTAAACGGAAAGAGAATGCCACACTCGAACAGATTGTAGCTGAGTGAGAGACGGCCGACGATTACCGCCGTGGACGATGGAGGGGCCGAGATGGACCGTGGTTAGTGTTTGGCTGGTGCTTCTGCTTCCGACGGTGGTCCTGGGTGGGCGGATCGTGAAGGAAGAGCAACGTTGGATGGCGGAGATGAGAGGGAGATCCATTTTGGAAAATGGGCTCGGACGAACTCCTCCCATGGGGTAAACTATGATACCCTGCGATTGAATCACTTTGCCATGCCTTTTTTATTACTAATAAAAGTACTAAATTAATGATATGCAAAGTCGGACGAACTCCTCCTATGGGGTAAACTATGATAACCTTCGATTGAATCACTTTGTCATGCCTTTTTGATTACTAATAAAAGGGCACTAATTAATGATATACGATGCAGGTGGAACAGCTGGAATCATTTCAAATGCAGGATCGATGAGAAGATGATTCGCGAAACGGGTACGCCCGTTTCCTTCCAGCTTTCTTAGTGTAAATGGGGAAGAAGATGTCTTCACTTTACGGCATATGAAAAGATAATTCTTCATTATTTTCATTTGAAGAAGATACAAATCGATATAATGCATACAGCTTACGATGCATATTTGGTTAAATAATACTATTTTCATAAAGTATGTCTTTTCTGCCAAACATAAACATTTGCCAAAATAATTCTGCTATAGTTTAAAAAAAAAACTTCTGTCCGGAGTTGCAATGGTACATAAAAAATAAGTTTAGAGCTGCGTACGTTGTGAAAAATACTTGATATTTTACCTTAAATTTTTGGGTGAGGAATTTGGCGTTTGGTTTCCGTTGATAGCCATGGTAGTGAGAATATTAAATGTTTACTTTTAACATTAAGTTATTTTGATATGATTTTTCTGATTTATAATGCAAAAATTTGTGACAAATGTTGCTAGCAAAAACTGTACTTTTCACACTTTTCGTATTGCTTTGGACTTCTTTTTCCTTCACCATCTGATAGCTTATTAATATTCTTGATTACGTTTAGCTTTATATCGAAAGTTGGACAAAGCTTGGGTAGTGAAATAAAATAACGTCTAACTTTTTACGGACAACATGTATGTTAATTAAGCAGGTTCATTTTGCTGGATAGTAAAGTTTGATGTTGTTGTTTGCTCATTTTGCCTCAAATTAATATTAGGAACCAATGAACAAAGGGTTATTGTTGTTTGGTTACATGATGAGCCGATTGATACATATTAATATGTATTTTAGAGTGGAATTAAATTAGATAAGAGCACATTGGTATTTTATATCTTTGTTGTACATCCTCGAATGCAAGGATAGTTTAATGGGTTTGTTAAGTGAGCTTGGCTTCTATGAGGAAGAGCTATTAAACTCAATTAGTTTTGGCTATTTACAATAGGAATATCTAGTTTTATCAAATTTTATGGAATTTCTATTTTAAGGGACAAAAAAGATATTAATTGAATAAGACTAGTGTTCCTTGATGTTTAAGATAGAGGTTATATGTATTTAGTAGTATTTGTTTGATATGATATGATAACCAACTTATGTTTGGCATTGCACAAAGAATTTATAGACTAAGAAATTTGGTGAAAGATCAAAATATAATATTATTTGTTTTGGGTTTATGATTTGTCATACTTTATATATATATATATATATATATATATATATATATATATATATATATATATATATATATGTATGTATATATGCACATGTGTACATATATGTATATGCTATATTTTGTTCAAGTTTAAGGTGAGTTTATATATATGTATACACACACACATATGTTTGTGTATATATATGTATGTATGTATGTATGCATATATGCATACGTTTATGCAAGTTTAATGTGAGTTTATACATACAAAAGGTCCTTTTATTCTTTTTATTGTGCTTTCCAGTGATCTAATGATATTTTTCCTTCTTTGTACTCTTTATCTATGTTATAAAATTTTTTATGTTTTATCAAGTTTTTTCTTGATTTGATAATGTTCATTTTGCCATTTTCACTTTTTCAGTTTTTTGCTATTATCTCATCCCTTTTGTTTTAAAATTCGTGGAATTTTGAATTTGTTAGAGCTTCATGTTGATCTTATCACACAACCTTGTTGTTCTTAATCACACTCCTAATTGGTAAAAATAAGATAATTTTGAAAACATTGTATTTATGAGCTCTACCTAATAAAAGTCATAACTAGATTACATAATCTAAGTCTTTTATTAATTTTTAATCTTTTTTTTACATGATGCAGCTAATTCCATTGTATCATCTGGCTTGGCAGCTTTGGGGTACAAGTATATAAATTTAGGTATTTTATATTTCCAGTAGTAAATAATTCAATTCTATTTTGGTAATATTAATCAAGTTAGCAAAATAGTATTAAGTGAGACCATTATCCAGTAATTTAAAGTATAAGATTGTGACCTTAAACCCTTAAAAGAATTTTTTTCATTAAATTTTTTAATGTAATCGTAAAAATATGTTTTTCTTTTCAGATGATTGTTGGGCTGAATCATATAGGGACTCCAAGGTATGTAAATTAGGTTCTCATATTTTTTTGTGTTATCCTATCTATAATATATTTGGAAACCAACTTATTCATAGGTGTGATAGACAATAATGCATCTCACAATACCCATATGCTCCTTCATCCCAAAGTGTATGCAAACTAACTCTTCATTGAGAAAACATGAAAACATTGACCAAATTGAAAGGAAATAATTACAAGGAATAAAGTAAGAAGAAAATACAAAATCTATAAGAGAAGTCCTAAACACATGGTAAGAACCATGGCTATTACAAGATCAACTTCACTATGAAAGAATAATTCAAAGATGCTATAAGGGAATTTTCTCTTTAGATTACATGGCCTTGTACTCCATCTTTCCAGCTGCTCTATTTTCCCCTTTTCCTTTATCAAAGAGGATGTTCATCACGTATGCACGCCTAAGGATTATTCCCTCTTTCTAGGATTGTCAGATGTTCTCAAGTGCACTAAAAAAGAAAACTCTAGTATAAATCATTAACTGCGTATCAACTAGAAGATCCTCTTTGCCAATCCTAGATGACTATTTGAAGTCATTGTCTGTTTACAACCTTGATTTTTTACAACTTAGAGTTGTAACCTTGTCATTTTGTACATATTTTATTGCCTCTTGGTCATGCACATGACCTATTGTAGATATGGACTATTTGACTACAAAAACAATCACTATGCTGACTTCACAACCCTAACCTTTTAAAAGAGGACAGAGGGTAAAGTTTCCTTTTTATCGTATTGCGGTCCCTTATTGGCATTTATTGAAATTCTTAGATTTCATGTGTCTGTGTAGGGTAATTTGGTGCCAAAAGCATCAGCATTTCCTTCAGGCATTAAGGCCATTGCAGACTACCTTCATGGACAAGGTCTCAAGCTTGGAATCTATAGTGATGCAGGGTAATTTTGTTTTATTAAACAAGTGCTGATTCATTCCATAGCAATGTGTATAGATGTATTTTTTTACTTTTATTAATTACTATACCACAAAAAGTAATGCATGCAACTTTGCAGGACAAAAACGTGTTCTGCTACTATGCCTGGATCACTTGGGCATGAAGAGCAAGATGCCAAGACATTTGCTTCATGGGTATGAATAATTGAATTATAGTCATAGATGGCTCAAAATGTGAAACATTGCTTTACTACTTCATAAGTTGCTGCACTTGTATAATCTTTTGTTATGAACGCAGGAAGTAGACTATTTGAAATATGATAACTGCAACAATCAAAATGTTAACCTAAAAAGCAGGTAAGAACAATTCCTTTGTTTTTGTCAATTTTTTAAATACTTGTTAGTTTGATATAGTGCAACTAAGTGCAAACTAGTGCGAAGAAGGCTACATTCAAAATAACCAAAACTGACTTCTTTGAAATTTCTTCCAAATTGGATTAGGTACAAGAATATGAGCCAGGCGCTGCTGAAAACAGGAAGGAGCATCTTCTTTTCTCTATGTGAATGGTATTGTTATGAACAATAATGGTGTGTCTTATAATTAGCTAGTTGAACAAACTTAACTCTGTTACGATTCTACTTTGAATATACATGTTCCTTCTTTGATATAAAGTTGTTTGGTATCAAGGTGGATACAAAATAGTTATTATTATTGCTGTCAATGCTTTGATGAAGTTGAATGTAGCAACTACTAGCTTGTGCGTCCACAAGCCTGATTTATCCTTAAGAGTCATCCAGGGGCCAAGAAGACCCTGCAACGTGGGCTGCTGGAGTAGGGAATAGCTGGAGAACAACAGGAGATATTAGTGATGACTGGAACAGGTAATAATGTGTACGAAACTTGTGTCGGTTCCTCCTAGTTTAGTTTAATGATTCTTCTGTATCGATGACCTTAGAATGACTTTGCTGGCTGATGAAAATGACAAGTGGGCTTCATATGCAGGACCTGGAGGATGGAACGGTACTTTCTTTGAGTCACTGTTCTCTTACTGATGGCATAGAACTAAGCTATAACTAAGGATATAAGTTCTGAATGAATTGAAGCCAAATCTGCTTTTGCTTTTCCTATTCACTTTCACATCACCCATAAAAGGCTAGTTTAGCAATTTTTTCTATTCAGTGAACTCTTTTAATAGGATAATAACACTAAGGTACGGATAAATATGACATTCAAAGAACTGATTGTTTAGGTGTGATTTAAGTCAGCTATGAAATTGTGGCTTCCATAAGATTTTTTTTTTTTTTTGCTTTCTATCATAATAGAGTAGAACTTCAATGTGAACTCATATGAATAAATATGATACACAAAGAATAATGCTCTATTGGATATGTAACAAGTTATGATAATGATATATTAAATGTGATTTAAAGTTAATTGCTTAGGATATTTGGTTGATGGATATCATTTATGTATCCATTTTGACCATCATTTTTTACTTTAATAGATTTTTTTCAATAAGTTTTTCAAAAAGCATACATTTTTTGTCATATTCTCATAATCACCAGAGAAAACGGACATTAATTTTATTTCTTTCAGATCCGGACATGCTTGAAGTGGGCAATGGAGGAATGACAACAAAAGAGTATCGATCTCACTTCAGCATATGGGCATTGGCTAAGGTATCCAAAGGCTAAAATTGATGGCATGGTTTTATTTTTTTTATAGAAGGTTTTATGTTAAAATTGGAAAATTTCGATATTTTTTGTCATCGATGAAATTTTTGATCAAATATTTGCAGGCTCCTTTGCTTATAGGGTGTGATGTTCGCTCGTTAAGCAATGAAACCTTAGCAATACTCGGCAACTCGGAGGTTATTGCTGTTAACCAAGGTTGGTTGGCATTTATTGAAATGAAAATTTTGAAATCCTAAAAAAGTTTTGATTTTTTTTTTTTATTACTTGTAGATGAGCTTGGAGTTCAGGGGCGAAAAGTAAAATCAAACGACAAACTTGAGGTTTGGTTCTTTCTCACCACAACATACCTTCTCGTTCCAAACATATTAACAATTCAGGCATGAACATTTAATTGCATTTTGCATTAAAAAGAATCATATGAAACCATAATCCTAAATAAAAGAATCATTGCAACAAATATGAAGACTTAAGGAAATTAAAATGGGGAATTATATTTTAGTACACCTTTTCTTATAGTTTCAGTGGAAGCAGAGAGAAAATCTACCAATTTGAAATATAGAAATATTGATTTGGGTTGTGAAAATATTGTTTACCATCTTAAAATAAGGGAAATCATATACACTTAATATCATTTTTTTAATGCAAGAAGGAAAATTGTAAAAAATTTTAGTATTTAATTCTGATTCAAGGTAAGATATATTATCTATTTGTATTCTTTAAATGATGAATCGAAAAAAATGTCATCACACTTAAAGTCAGAAATTTTTTCAAATTTATTGGACAATTTTCATTAAAGTTTTATTATTTAGAAATCTCTCATCAATTTGGTACTAGTGTTATTAGAAAGTAGATTTCCAAGGCATTAAATTTAATATTTCTGTTAATTGTAGTTTCTAAATCAGTTGAAGCATCTTTTGCATGACTATGTTTTAAGAATTATTTTCTTAATAATTAAGTTTATATTTTCCAATATATTTTTTATCAATATTGTTGAATTTTACAAAGGAGGATTAAAAAGAATATTTAAAAAATGGCATTATGAAAAAACAGTTTTATGTGAATAGAAATGAAGTTTTGTATTAAAGGTTATTGTTGTAACATAGTTTGAAAAAGAGAAATATATGAAACGAAGTTTGAAAATTTGAAATCAAACAAGATGTAATGGTTTTGATTTCTTCAGAATTTATTTAAGATGGATGAATTTCTCATATCTTATATCAATGAAATATTATTTTTTTTCAAGTACCTTAGTTCAATCTTAACGAGACTATTTTTTGTTTAATTAATTTTTTTTTTTCAAAGGTTTGGGCTGGTCCTCTCACTGGAGGTAAGGTTGCTGTAGTCCTTTGGAACCGTGGGTACTCACAGGCAACCATCACTGCACATTGGGCTGACATTGGTCTCAATCCATCATCAGCTTTTTATGTTCGAGATCTATGGGAGGTAATTTTTAATATCAAATGCTATATCCTAAAGTTACTGAAAAAATAATATCTTAAGGTGTCGAAAATTTATAAAAATAATTATTATCATCAATTTAAATACCTTAGTAATATAACTTTTTGGATATAATGATCAAGTTGGTTGGAGAATCTTATGTTTACATCATTTATGTGTTGATTTCAGACAATATTGACCAAAATAATGAAAGATAGTTCTATGAATTTATAGGATTTTGTTTTTTTTTTTAACAAAATGAGCTCTAATTACTGCAGTTGATAAAGCCCTTGTGGTTTTCAATTAATTTTGCTTTTCTTTTTTCTTTTTTGCAGCATTCTTCATTTTATGCTGAAGGAAATTTGACATCAACGGTTTCTTCTCATGCCTGTAAAATGTATGTATTGACACCCAAGTGATGGATTGCCATCTGTTATCAAAGTTACACAAGTTCAGGTAAGAAGCTTTTTATTGAAGTTCATGTAAGATGCTTTTTATTAAACGGCTGCGAGACTTTTTTTTTTCAAATAAAAAAAAAAAAAACCAAAATTTAAACATAGTTTCCATCAATTTATTATCTTCAGTATAATAATTTTTTTAAATCAGACGATAAAAAATATTAAAAACTTTAAATAATACAAAACAACGGCTTCATGACCTTGAAACCATGTTGACCTTTCACAACCTCTTCTACTCCTTCCTTTGGAGTATAATGTTGCCTTTGGTTGACCTGGTTTAATTGAGAGCTGGTTTAATTAAGAGCATCTTAACAAGGGTAATTAAATTTGTTGGAGTTTGAGACCATCCTTTTGATTTACTTTGTGTTGGAACAAATGTGCCTTGCTAATGAAAGTTGAAGGACAATTTTATTCTTGTTAATTATGAATGTTCCCTTTTGCTTCTTTATATGCTTGTTAAGTAAAGCTCATCATAATTCTATATTTTATGTTCGAATATTTTGCTTACTCATGGCTCTACTCATGCTTTAGTGAATTTGTCTCGTCGAGAAGAAGTCAATGGTGACTTGGTACCTTTTTTTTCTTCTTCATAAGGATGTATCAATGCTTAAGTGAATGCATTTTAATAAAATAATGATGTAATAATAGACTGCTTAATTGTTTTCACTTATCTAGACTTTACCATGTTATGTTTTTGTTTTTCTATTTATTTATGATATAACACTTATGTTTTGTGGTGTACTTATTGTATTTTTAAATATCTAATATATTTGGCATTGATAATGACAATTATGTTAGGCTAAGTTATTTTTTATTCGGAGATAATTCATGACTTCCTAATGATTTCTATAACATTCAGGACTTACTTTCAATAATGTTATCTATTTAGCAATTTTGTAGTTATTTGACAATATTATGATAGTTGTTATTATTTATTATGTGTTGGTGCATAATGTTATACCTAGTATTTTTATTATATATTGTTATTTAGTTGATTAAGGTATGTATTTTATTATAAATTAAAATTTAAAATTTGAATATGAATAAATTGAATTTTGAATTTTAAAATTCTAGAATTAGAAGCATAATTGAATTACAAGACTTGAGTTGTACCACATAAGTCTTGAATAAGCTTAATGCATTAAATAAGCTTATAATTTTATTTATATTATTAATTTTATCTCTTATTCTCATTCTTATTCAACTATGAATGTATAATAATTTATGAATAAAAATTCTAAAAATTAAAAGTTAGTGGTTGAAGATAAGATGATTAGAAGAGGAAAAATATATAAGTGATATATTTAGAAATATCTTAAAAAATGTATATGAGAAAGAAGAATAAATATTGAAATATCTTATTGCCACTATTTTCTTAGATTACTAGAAATTTTTGGAGTTTGATTGAGGTGGCCAAAATATGGCTGTTTAGAAGTGGGTTAAATTAAAAAGGTGAATTTTGGCTTAAACCAAACAAAACTAATCTTTCTCAAAGTAAATCCTTGGTTTAGTCAAGGTTATATAAGCTTTTAATATGTTCTTATAAGGGTTTTAAAAAAACTTAACTATTAAAAGAGAATTTAGATATACTGCTGAGAGGATACTAAAACAAAGATAGATTATGAGGATACTAAAAGGGACAATTATAAAGGATACTAAATCCTTTGGAAGCATGGAACCATGGCTTGGTGGGAGGCACGAGTTCAATCCTTAGGAGTACCTAGTTAGCTTCTAAGGTGTGTGTGGTCCTTGATTTCTAGTTAAAAAGTCTTGGAGCACTTGATTTAAAATCTTAAAAGAAGGTTAGGTTGAGTAGGGATATACTTAGCAAGTAAAGAGTTTGTTTTATAAGTACTAAGATTGAGGTTAGACCTTAAGGTAAAGGTTTTATAGATAATTCATAATCCTTGGTAGAACTAAATTAAAAATTTAAGATGGTTAGATATGATTATGTAAGGTAAACATAGCCTTGAATTAAGCTCAAAATCTTAAAAATAATCCATGAAAAAGGACCTATAATAAAATATCTTAGTTATAACATCTTGATCTTTCTTGGTGAGATATTGTCTTGAACTAATCAAGTTTTGTCCTTCTTAAGGGAGTTCTTTCTTGCTAGGTCACCCATCCTATAATGTTTCTAACTCCAGTATGCTTAACTATGATATTTTTATGAGATCTAAGCTTAGGTTATCCCAAAAAGGTATCTCACCTCTTCAAAGCTTATGACTTTACTTATATTAGTCAAAATCTTTGCTCCTATAATCAATGTAAAACTTATTCACCCTCCTAACACCTATACTTCAAATGTTCTCTTATTCCTTCCATCTTTTTTGGATAGTGTTAGCCTCCATTCTTTAGATGCTCTTCTAGTTTATCCATCATTTTTAGGTAACTAGTTAGATATTACATTCCCACCACCTTTCACTTGGTTCATCCTCGATCCATTTTATAGTAGAGAAGGTTAGTTCTAATACTATATTGTAACATCTTAACCTTCCTTGATAAGGTATTTTTTGAATTAATTAACTTTTCAATTTCTCTAAGAAATATTTTCTTGTTAGATTATCTATCCTAAAAATTTTTAAACTCTAGCATGCTTAGTTATGAAATTCTTATAAGATCTAAGCTCAATTAATCCTTAAAAAGGGTTATGACTTTACTTATATCACTCAAGACCTTTCTTTTTATAATTGATATGGAACTTATTCATCTTGTTTAGCCTCTATAGTTTAGATGTTCTCTTGATTCTTCAATCTATCTTGGATAATTAGCTGGGTGTTACATGTCTATTAACTTTTGCTTGATTCATTTTTAAACCATAATAGACAAGAGAAGCTAAACTCTAATACTATATTGTAACATCCTAACCTTCTTTAGTGATATATTATCTTAGACTAATTGGATTTTATCCTTCTTTAGGGGGTCCTTTCTAGGTTAATCACTTATACCAAAATTTCACCAACTTCAACATATTTAATTATGGAATTCTTATGAGATGTAAGACCAGATTGACCCAAAAGATGCCTCACCATTTCAAGACTTATAAATTTACTTATATCACTCAGGATCTTCCCTCTTATAGTTGATGTCAAACTTATTCACCCTTTTAGTCCCTATAGTTTAGATGTTCTCCTGATCCTTCCATTCTACTTAAGCAATTAGTTAGGTGTTACAAACTTTGTATGATGCATTTTCTTTAATAACCTAGTAAAAACATGTGTTGTTGCTTAAAAGATTTGATGGGTTATGAAGTTGCCTTAAGAGAGCTTATAATTGATTGACTTATAAGATTATGATACCCCAAGCACAACTTAAGGACTTAGGGGAACACTAGGAGAGGCATTTATGTGGCTAAGACCATAGATATTTAAGGGCATGATTGACTTGATAATAGTAAGCTAGACATTGTCTAAAAGCTGTTAGATGCATTAGGGTGCATAACTAAGAAATATGCACATGCAAACTTGGTTTTAAATGATAAAGTAGATACTTAATGATGTAGTTAGCACTAGAGTATTTTCAGGGGTATACCTAATAGTGATGCATCATGGGATGATTTTGTGGCTTCTTACATAGATTATTTATGCCAAAGTCATCTAAAGCTCAGAGTAGGAAGGAGTTGACATATCTTAGATATGGTTAGATATCAATTATATATTTTTTTAATACATATACCTAATTAGATATACTTCTAAGTTGGAAACATTAGAAGAATATTAATGTAAGATTTTCATAAAGGAACTTAGACCTTCCCCTTAGAGACATTTGGTGATAACTTATTTCACTATATACCAAGATTTTGTTGAGACATCCAATGTAATCACTTATATGCCTTTATTAATAAAATTATATTTTTTGTCCTTTTTGATAGTTTTACTTGGGAGAAATTGAAGGCAATAAAGGCTAACTATAGTCACCAGTTATATATAAACTTCTAGAGAAGAAATCATTGCTAGACATGTGATTCATAGCAATATTATCATACAAACCATAGATTCAGGACTGTGCTTATTTGTGTGCCTCTAGTTGAGTTGATATTATATTATGCATGGATTAGATGACTCAGAATAATGTGGTGATTAATGAGAAAAGAAGGTTTAGATTAGAGTGCCAAACTATGTTAACTTTTTTTTGAGATAATAAACAATCCCTATGATTTTAGTGCTTTAGGTTACAGAGCTGGTTCATTGGATAGTTTGGTTGGGTTTGATTTTGTAACTAACTCAAAGAAGCAGATTCCAACTCAATGGGATACCCTAATTGTGTTTGTTTAGGATAATCTTGATGATGTTTTATCAATAAACTGCTAATTCAGTGGCTTTTCTTGGTCATATTGTTAATGCTAATGGGTTTAGTGGATTGTAGTAAGATACAATCTATTACTGAATGGTAAAGATTGATATTGCATTTAAATTACACAGTTAATTGGGCTTTGTAAGATATTATTACAAGTTCACCCAAATGTTTTAGGATTGTAGCACCCTTAGCAAGAAAAGGGGTAGCTTTTTAATGGTTTGACTAGTGTGTGTAGAGCTTCATCGAGTTAGAAAGTAGACTGAGTTTAGCTCTAGTTTTGACCTTGTTATTGTAAAGTAAGTCCTATCATGTATACACATATGCATCACTTATTGGATTACAAGCTATATTTATGCAAGAGAAATAGGTTATGACCTATGCATCTAGGCAATTATGTAATCATGAATGTAATTACTTAATTCATGACTTTGAGTTAGTAGTTGTAGTATTGGCCTTAAAACTTTAGAACCATTATTTATTTGGGATTCCAAATAAGTAATATACCAGTCATAAAAGCCTTAAATATATTCTTACTCAAAAGGAATTGAATTTAAGAAAATGATGCTGGTTAGAATCTATCAAAGAGAATAATTACACATTTAGTCCTATAAGAAATCACATGATGTGCTGTGTTGTGGAGGGTAGAACATGTGGTTATTGATGGCTCCCAGAACCCTATGGGGTTGGCCCACATAATTGATATTGCTTATGGAGTATTGGATTATATGATATGTTAGGAGTTTCAGATTCTGTCATGATTCTCTCAGATAAAAGGTGTATTAAATTAGAATAGAGATACTAAGCATCTAGTTGGATATATTATAAGGATATATATTGACTTAAATAATAGATGATAATAACTTATGATACTTAAAAACTAATGTTATTCATTTACATGATTTATTTAATTATTATATACATACTTCATGATTATTGTATGTTATTTTTATGATATAGTTTAAGGATTTCTTATTATACCTCTCAGGTCATCTCTTTATATTTTTTTAGGTTCAGGGAGCAAGAGTTAAGTAGGTGTCAAGTTGGATATTATTAAATTTAATCCAGTAGTTAAATGATTCATTATCTTTATTTTGTCATGAAATAGTAATAGATTTGATATTTATTTGTCATACGTTATATTTTATTAGTCATAAGAATGTATTAGATTGTCATATTAAACTTTGTAGTTACTTATTATGTTTTTATTAGACTTTGATAGTTATTCATGGTTTATTTTAGATTGGATTAAATTTCAGTAGTTTACTAGTTTTGTGGTTATTTTATTTTTTCTTTGGTCTTATAGATAAGAAACATTTGTTGGATTCTTAGCATAACAATATTTTACAAGATGTTATGTTATAATTAAAAATATATTTGATATTATGATCATTGGATTTTGGTTACACTTGTGATTAAAAAAAAATAATAGTGAAACATAGGGTTGGGTCTACTTGAGTATATTTCAAGTTTAGGGATGCACCACAAATAATAGTTACATTTTTATGACATTTAAATGCAAAATAGAGGGTTATATGTACAATGTTTTTGATTAATATTCATTTGAATTGCATTGGTTAGTCTATGAGCTACACCAAATAATTTAGGTCCTCCTCTAGGCAATTCGTTTGGGCATTTTAATAAGTTGTAGTGTAAGTTCAAGGCAAACGAAGAAAGGGAGTGGGGAGAGCGTAGTTTGAATTGGTGTTTAAAGATTTAAAACCAAAAATCAAATTTGTAAATCTCTAAAATCCTTTGTAACTTGAATTCTACATAAGCTCAAGATAGTGACTTCTTTTATAAATATTAATCAAAACTTATTTGTATGTAATCTATGTAAATAGAATAAACAAATGAAACGTAAATTTTAAGAAGATAAGATTTTTGTATGGTTTGGTCTAAACTCAAGCCTACTTTCACCCCAAGCTTACCATCTTGGGCACTAATAAATGTTCACTCTTTTGTCACGACCAGGAGAAGAAACTTAATATAATCATGGTTATTCTCAGGAACCACCACAACCCATAATCCCCACATTACATCTTGAGTAGAGAGCCAATTGCTCCACACTTTGCTTAAAGTTAAGGTAAGAAGAGAAAAACAAATGCAAAGGACAAATGTTTATAATAGATCTCTTAAGAAGCCACATAAATCAAATTTAAGATTGAATAATAATGGCTTAAGTATGATAACATGAGATGCACAAACTATGCTTTTAATCTTACTTAAATGGAGACCATGAAAGTGCTACAAAACTATGCTTTTTAGTTTCTAACACTTCAATAGATGGTACAACTTACACGATATGTGCAATGTTATGGTTTAGTTATCGGTATATGCTCTCTTAGGTGTCTAACCTATTAAAACCTTCTTTTTTCTATTTATAATCCATTTTGACTCAAGAATTTCAAATTTCTTATCGTTCTAGATTTTTAACAATTGGCTGATACATTCTAATGGCTAAATTTTAATGATTTTCTATTAACAATTTGTCATAGTTTCAAAAAAGAACTTTATCCTATAGTATGATAAGGATATTGTACTATACAATATATACAATTTATATGTTTTAGATGGTGCAAAATATTTTTATCATATTGTCTGATTCTCTCATTTTTTTCAAGTCAACATAAGTGAGTTGATAGTACTATATATAAAATATTAGTATAACATATAATTTGTTTAGGTTAAGACTATTGACTTGAGAGGCCACTCGTTGGACTAATCATATTGTTCAATTGAACGTACCATATGATACGTTAGTAATTTCCAAGGTACTATTCATATTTCAAGTTTCTGATCTCATGTGTGGAGAAAGTGTAGATAATTGGGTTTGTCATATGAGATTGGTGTGGGTTGGAAGGATGAGATAGTTCGTGTGCGTGTTGGAGGAGTGCAAGGTATTCCTCATCTTGCAACTATTTCACACTACTTTGCATATTTAGAACTATTGTGTAAGTGGCTAGACATTGGTGTGTGGATGGTGCATAGGAAACACACACATACATGGGTAGTGCATAGGATAGTTGAAAATTATGTGAGAAAGGAAAGCTTCTTAAGTAGAACTTAAGCAAATGAGCATATAAGTATTGGCTTGGCTTATAGGTGAATTAACATAGATGCTACAATACCCAAGAGAGAGGGGATGTGAAAGAAATCATGAGAAGTGGAGAGAAGGAATGCAAGTTGTATGTGAACACCATGATTGGAGTATTGTTTAAAGGGATAAAGAGAGGAGAAGCAACTATGATTAGTGTAGAAGGAATATTAATAGGCCTTTGCCTAAACCTATAATAATGTTAAAAATTCAAAACCTATTAGGAATGATAAGAAATTACAAAAAAATTGTAAAAGGTTTTTTCTCAAATGCCTTTATGATTGACTTATTTGGCATAAAATGTAATACGATTTGAATAGGACCCTACATATGAGAATAGTTTTTAAACATTAAAGGACAAGTTGATTGCAACTTCAATTCTGACATTACTAGAAGTGATGGAAGGCTATCAAATTTATAATGATTCACCTGCTCAAGGGCTAGGAAGTTTTTGTAAAGATCATTGCATATCATCAGAGCTATAACTTCACAAACTAAATCTTCCATGCTTGATTTGAATTAGAAATAATTGTATTTGCTTTAAAATTTAGAGATATTATTTGTATGTCATTAAATGTAAGGTATATAATTATCATTAGAGTTTGAAATATAAAATTTGAGACAAAAGAGATAACATGAATTTATTAAAAACTATGAGTTGAAAATTAGTCAATGTTTAAGTGGAAAGGCAAGTGTCAATATTATATTAGCTAAAGAAGAAGAGAAGTAATTGATTTTTGAGTTGAAAAATTTGTTATTAGAAACAAAAATATAAAAAAATGTCAATTTAATATTTCAATTATCAAAAATGTCAAATTGGTTAGAATTGATAAAAAGATCTAGTACATGATTCAAAAAGTATAAGATGAAATTCTAATTTCAAATTATATGAGAAAGGAGAATTTATGTATTAAAATATATTATATATTTTATGTTCAATCAGTTAAGGTAGTTATTATTGAAGTAAATGCATAGTTCAAGATAGTCAATGCATCTAAGTAAGAATAAAATGTATCATGAATTAAGGAAATGTTTTTGGTGGTCAGACATGAAATGAGATGTAATGGGTTGTATAAAAAAATGTCTATTTTATCAACAAATAAATGATAAAATAAAAGACTTGGTGAATTATTACAACCCTTATCTCTGTTAGAGTGGAAGTGAAAAGAAATTATCTTAAATTTTGTATTAGATTGCTTAGATCATTATCAAGTATGATTTTATTTGGATAGTAATTGATAGATTGACCAAGCCAATAGATGTTTTATTAATATAGATAACATATTCAATAGGAAGATTAGTTAAAATATATACAGAATTGTTAAACTCTTAGTCTATATGTGACTTGCTTGATGACAAAAAAATTATTCTCTTATTATACTAATATTTTTTCTTTAAGTATTTTCATATCATGTATCTTAAGATTAACTAGTAAACTTTTTGAGAGTTTGATCTTTGACTTAAATATTTAATTAGCAATTTTTGTTGAGCATGTAATCAACACCATACATTGTGCTTGAACAACTTGGCAAAACAACATTATGAGTCTTATTTACTTGTTCTTAACAGGTTAAGACTTAAGACAATATTTTTGAGGCACTAGGAACAAATGGTGAAGTTTTGATTATGTTTTCAAATTTGTGTACCACTTGTCTTGGTTTGTTCAAACATATATTCACTTATGGTTTTCTTTCTATAAAATGCTTTATTAAAGCCTAAAAGTGATTATTTGTATTCACAAAATATGTCCATAACATTTAGAATGCATAATCCCAAATAGATCCAAAAATGAATAAAACATTCATGTTACCATTAATGTATAATAAGTGTAGTTCAATTATGTCAATTGGAACCAAAGCTTTGCTTATGATACATCACAATTGAAGTACAATAAATTTAGTTCAACTTAATGAGTACACTAGGGAATGGATAGTGTGCTTAGTGAATTACTTGGAACTCAAGGATTACATACAATGCATTTATTTAAAGTAGAGTACATTTAGTTTAGTCGGGTTTATGTATCATAGCAAAGAGTCAAACCAGGGAATTAAGTATAATATGTAAATATTTTACATGCAATTCATGTATATAATTAGAGCCTAATATATAAATATTCTTGAAACATGCAGTATGTTTAGTTCATTTTCATTAGTAATAATTAGTTCGATCAGATTCAATAATTTTTTAATATAACAATTAAATAGTTAATATAGATGTTTAAAACCTTTTTATAAAGCTATAAAAGCGGTCCAACCATAATATAATGGTTAAAAAATATTTTTCAAATTATTTAAAAGTAATATCACTTAAAGATTATTATTATCCATATGGATTTTGATGAAAAGCAATGTTACAACAATAAAAGATATACTCTTCCTTTCACTATCTTCTTTTAAGCTAGTATTGTATTGAGCTAAGTTGAATATTTTTTAAGTTATTTTTATATCAATAAAGTGAGTCTTTTTATCTTAGTAGAATTTTATATTTGTGAGCTTTATTTTGTACTTTTGTCTTATTTTCAAAACTATATCTTTGATTCTTTATTTAGTCTTTTGTAAGGTCATTTAAACTAGTATTGTATGGCCCTTTATCTTAGTGTGTAGGCTCATTTGGATAATATTATAGGGTCCACTATCCTGGTTCCATGCTCATTTAGGCTAATAGTTGTAAGGTTCTTTAGCCTAGTAGTTGTAGGCTTCTCTAGGTTGATGTATGGAGTTTTCCTTATCTGCATATATAAAAGGTGTTTTTTATTATTAGTATAGCCTTTTGCATAGATATAGATTTTATTTTGAATCAAACCATTGAAAATCTGTTGCATTATTTACCTCATACCATTTCACACACAAAAGGATTTTAAATTAATAAGATTTTAAAATAAGATTATAAGTGTAGTTATATTAAAGAATCTCAAAAGGCTTTCATTGTTTTTATTTATTACTCTTGAAATTAAGATTTTATATTTCACGTTCCTCTTAGGCGACCATCTAGCTCTTACTTTCCAACAAGAACAAATAGTTAAGTTGCATGGTTTACTAACAGCAATCATTTAAGGTGAAGATCCAAAATTTATATCCAATTTTTTGGAAGAGTGTTTTAGCACCCTTAGCATTACCTAAATCATTTATTTTTTTCTTTTATTAAATAAAGCATCTTTTGAAAATCATCTCTAATACCACCTTCTGATTAAAAAAATATTCATTTTTGATCATGATGTTGAATAATTTCAACATTATTAAAAAACTATAATTCATTTGAAATAAAATGTTAAAAAATACTTTATTAATATTTAGTAGCAAAATATATAAAAGTAAACATAAAAGCTCCATCTTATTGACTTGTAGTAATTTATTAAGTTTTCAATGTTCAAACTCTATTAAATTATTGTTTTATGATAGCACCATGAGTAGTAAATATGCTAAGTGATCGTCTCCACTCATTGCTTACCTAAAGTCTATGATGTGTATCCAAATTACTTGAAATTTCAGCAAAACATTAATAATGTTAATTTTCAAAAGATTGACTTGAAAAATCTATGTCATCGTATATACAAGCTAATATACATTTTGGTAATGTCACACATGATGTTCATATACATATTCAAAAATATATAATAAGTTAAATAAGCATTTCTATAATTTAAAATAAAATATATATACATATGCTAATGCAATGCATCTAACCTTTAATTTAAATCCTATAGTTTCATTTAATTAGTCTCTTGTTTTCTTGAAACCATAAAATTCCATGTTTGTCTTCTAACCTTGGGTTAAATCACCAATACTAAGAAAAACCATATAATTATTCCCATATTTAGGTGCACTATTATGGATTATATCTAACTTGGTATACACCCTTTTTGGAGTCCTAATGATCCATTCCAATACTGTTCCATTGTTCCTGTATTCAGGCACCTTAATGAAATATATTCGACTTAGGCAACACTCTTTTTGGAGACCCAATCATTTAAACTCATACCTCTTAGGATCTCATATTTTTCCTTGGAATATCTAATTTTCAGTCAATTAGATTTTTTTATTAGTATTTGAAGCCTCTAGTTTCCAAATTGAGAGCTTAGTTTCTCCTCCAATTCAATCCCTTAAAGATCTTAATTCACTCCATACTATAATATCTTCCTAAGGATGCTTAAGAAAACCCAAATAATTCTTTATAATAAAGAATTGTACCAAATTTGAATGAAAATCAAATGGATTGAAGGAAAATTTCACTTGATTTTTTAATCCACAAATCCTCTCAATCCTTTAAAAAGCTCATCAAATCTTTGGTTCTTTGAGTGAATTTCCCCTTAAATCCCTTTTCTAAATGTTTCCCCATCTCTTAGACATGATTCCTTACCTCTCTTGGCCAAATCTCTTAAGTTTCCACCTCTTGGTGTTTTTAATGAAATAATAGGTTGGTTTTTGAAATTAGTGTTTTAAATAATTTTATAATATTTTTATTTAATATGTATTGGCAATAATATTTTTCATACCATAAAAGTACCAAACTTTGTTAAAAAAATTTAAAATTATTTATTCTAGAATTTCTTGCTTTTATTAATTTTTTATATTTGTTTAACCTTATTTTTTATTTTAAATAATTCATTTTATGTTTATGTCTCATCTTTTTAAGATTTATCTCATCTTGTAAACACTATAATTTAACTAACATATTTAGAAAATAATAAAATAAATATCAAAATTTCAAAATATCTTATTGGGATACTACAAATTTCTCCCTCATGATAATTCTCTCTTCAAAATCTTGAACAAAGCATAATAAATAGTCATGATTAAGCACAATCATCTAGAGATGCTATAATAACATAGGAATAAATAATAGTTACATGTCTATTGTGCTTTTGATTTCTCTTCGTTTGTAATTTGGTACTTTCAAGCTTCCTTGTTGCCTTTCACATAAACATATCACTTTCCCATCTGTAATACTTACATAAACTCTTTTTCATTGATAGACCATCTCTCATCTTACAAAGTTTTCTCTTGATTTTATTACTAACAGTCCACTCTCTATCATGCCAACTTTATTATCATTTTTTTACTTGCATACCACACGTCCATATAGACATATGTTAACACATAACATATATGTCTAATCATGCAAGTATTTCGTAAATCACATGTTATTTTGTTTGCCTAGTTAATTAGTATCATTAAATCATACTCATCATGTAATATCAATAATATAGGTGCAATAAATGAAACACTATAGGTTAATAACACAACAATACATGATTACATCAAACATGCACATTTATAACAAACCAAAATGCTTACATCAATATTAGAAGTGCTGGTATTCAATTTTCTTCTCCTACTCTTTCTTATGCTACAATGATACATATTAATATTTCTATCATAGATTTAATTTACCAGCTTTACATGTTAATTGCATGTCAAACCTCATAAGATATCTTTAATTTATTTTTATTTCACTCTGATCTGATGGACTGTTTATTAGTTCTTATGCTTTTATTGCACCACCTATTATTCTCATTGAACCATTTGACCAACTTTCATTAGACCATTTGATGACTATCTGATGCCTATAAGATGCTTGGAACATAAATCCAATCTTGCATCAATGCCCTTTAGGTCTCTATTAGACTGTCTGATCTACCCATTGTATTTTCTAATTTTTGAAAGTAGAAAATCTTAAAAATTACAAACTATATATCAGTTTTTAATGGACCTTATTCCTCTCTATCTAATCATATTATTTCCCTTCATCAAATCATTTTATTGTCATTAAATGTCCATCATATCATCTAATGAGCATCCTAAAGAGTCTCTATCTCATTTCTCTATTACTATTGAACCAACCGATCACCCCATTAATCGTCTTATCATGACTTGGATCTTCGTAATTCCTTACGAGCCAACTTCTCTTCTTATATTGTTTAAAATGTTATTTCACTTCTAATAGCTGATATGGTTATTCATTTTGAGTTATTTACTTTCATGATCTCATCCTTATCATGATATCATTCTCTTGGGTTCCATTAGATCCTAAAATGTAAATAAGACTTAGGAAAGAATCTTACCTTTGATGGTTTATAAATACTTCTCTAAGGATCTTTCTTTTTTCCTTCCTTCTTTTGCACACTCAGTTATTCTTGGGAGACTCAAGTAACTTATCTAGGATGCTCTCTTTCTCTCTTCCCTCAACAACAATATAAGGAATTAAAAGGGAATACAATTATCTTTATTTAATAATATATTTACATGATTTAATATTCCTTGTATTGGCCATATCAAACAACTTCCAAATTTTATTAGACAAATTTCTATCCAAATCACTCATTGATCTCTATGTTTTCATATTTTAATTTTACTTTTTTAGCCATATTTTTTATTTAATATAACTATTATTTTAAAGATTCTTTGTTCTAGTTATCACAACATTTAAATTATAAATTCATAAATCAATCAAATATTATTATACAGGAGCTTTAGATGATAAATATGGTCCCTATATTCACCAACTTGGATCGCCAAAAAGACATATCATCATGTGCATTTGTTTTTGAATGTAATGTTTGATTTAGTGATGACAAAAATGTAGGAGTTGGTAGAAAAAACATCTAAAGTTAGTGCAATGCATTTAAAGAGCTTCCAAGTAGTCACAATCTTATTGCACATCTTAACTTATATACAATGCATACTTAAAAAAATTATTTTTGACAACATTTCAACCCCCATAAAGGTCATACCTAACATAACACATGACAATAAATAGTTTAGAGGAAATTTAACATTGTCTTTCCAAAGGACCTATTTGAAGAAAATAATAGATGTCTTAAACAATAAAGCTCTTATTAAATATTTGTTATTATTTGGTGAACAAACTAAAATTCTCAAATGGATATGCATCTAATATAAGTTGGTCTTAATATTTAAAAGTATGGTTTTGAAACACGAAGATTCATGATGTCCATGCTATTATGCAATAAGTCCTATTGTTCATTGATATTATCAATGTTTATGAGAGCTATAATGATAGAGGTTTCCTTATTCAATTCATTGCTTTGAAAAACTCTTTGAATTGTTGATTGTGACAACTTTGGAATCAAATATTGTTGTCATCTTATGCATATTGGAGTAGATACTTCCATCAAAGCTTTTATTTTGGTTTTATGAAGCAATTACTTGTTGACCTTGTACATCAAAATTTGTAATGCTAATTTATTTATCCTTTTGGAAGATATACGTCTGATTTTTATAATAAAGCTTGTCTAAGAAAATCTATCCACAAAGCCTACCTTATCAATGAGATGTCTATATAATATTTTTATTACTTTAACTATCATTTATAGTTTAACATTATTAGTGTTATTTAGCCAATGAATTCAAGCATAAGACCAATCTTACATTAAAAAAAAGAAAAAAAACAATTTTAACATCTACATAAAAAACACTTATTGTAATGATTATGACTATGAGAAAATGAAGCAACCAATCCATGTGTATTTGCTCAATGAGTGAACCCAATGATTCTTCATTCCCCTTATAAAGTAATCTTTAAATGTCTATCATGGCATAGAAATTTGTGGTACACACACAAGTATTTAGAGCAAATTATTTTCATGTAGAGAATGAAAATTCAAACCTAACGGATAAGGAAGAAGTAAAGCGTTTGGTAGGGGTATTGTCCTCCATCAAAATCAATGCTTATGATGAGAATAATGATTAAAATGGAACATACTCATGTTGCTCAACTCGTTTTATTACTTCATACCTTATATCCATTTTATTTACATTTTCATATTGAAATCCATTAATTATTGTTTATTGGTCAAACAAACATCATGGTTTGAGATAAAGTAGCATGGTGTACTCAAAAGAATCACTAATCTCATTATCTAGTCCAAGGCACACCAAAAAATGGAGGGAAGAGTTGAATTAGTGGTGCACAGTTAAAGGGAATTTTTTTTACAAACTAAAAGATAAGCAAAACTTTTACAACTTGTTTTGATAGCACCATAATCATTTTATCTAATCTTTTGAAAAGATTATGATTATCAATTTGAGTAACTTCATAAGACTAAAGTAGAGTAATCAAACAAAGAATAACAGAAATAGAAGTCACAAAATGTTTAGGTGGTTTAGCTTAACTTTAAACAAATATTCACCACCAAGCAACCTACTTGAATACTACTTTCCAAATTAATCCTTCCCCACGTAGGGTGAAGACATGCAAATACAAATCAAGACTTTTCATGGATTAACCACAACCAAAGTCTTCTTAAAGATGCATGGTCATGAGCTCAATCAACCCCTCCACACATCCACAACACAAAAGCTTAGCCAAGAGTAATAAGCTTATAAGGACTAAATTAAAAATGATCAATTGAAATTGCTTGTACAAGCAAATTAATATATTTTCAATCTTAGATACTAGATAATGTGAGACCTTGTGACATAAAAATGATCAATAAAGTTTATGTTAGGTTTCTTTCTTTATTTCTTTCAATAAAAAGAGTGTTGTAGTTTTTCTCCCTTAACAAGCTGTTTTCTTTATGATCATGCAAGTTATTATAGTAGTTTGTCTACCTTAGCTTGCAATGATCTTAATTTTTCTTTATCATTCTCTTTTTTATGTTCTATAAAATATATTTATATAATTAAATAATTAGATCCCTTAAAGAAAGGTTTAATAACTCTTACAATGGCTAATTTTATATTTAAAACATGTTCGAACTAGCTATTATATATCTTTCAATTTGACCATATGGCATGATAAGTATGACATACTACTCGATATTTGTATAATGAATTGTTAATACTATCCTTTAGATTATTAATGTAACATATGAGAGTTTCAATGTTTCCTTTATATATAGTAAATAAGTATCCTTAGATGAATGTACTATATATTAAAATATTAATATACCATACAAAAGGTTGGGATAATGGCAATTCAATGCATGACTTGGTCTTCATATACATTAGAGTGATTATTCTATTTAGTGAATAATATATTATATAATTTGATAATACTTAATGTTTAATCACTCATGTTCCCATTAAATTGATAAGATTGTTAACAATTCCAAACTATTTGATTAGTCATATGCAACCCTTGTGAACATATTGTACTCACTAATCATTAAAATATATAGTTCAATTTTTAGAGAGCACCAGTAATGCTAGATATCAAATAGCCTTTTTTCTAAAGCATCTTCTAATTATAAAGCTAATTGTATCATTGAAAATTAATTTTGTACAATATAGTCAATATCAATTTTAATTACATTTAAATTTGATCTTTAATTTAAATTCTATCACACTTATCTTGTCAATTATGCACTAATATCTACATAATGAGTTCAATTAATCTTAAAAACCTTTAGAGATAGGTAGCTAGAGTTGTTAGAGCATGATTTCTTAATTGTAATATATGTACATAGTGAGTAAAATGTAAGCTCTCATGATTGATAACTTGACTTGTAATCCTTACATATGTCCTAGAAAATATAAGTTTTGGTAGCATAAGAAACATATGATTTCACTTTTTTTAACTTGATTTATTAGATAACATCCTTCTTTCTTGCCTTTGATATCTTAGACAAGGTTGATTAAGGCTCTTATCATCCAACCAAGATTGAACTACTTGTTTATTTACTAATCTTTGGATACAACCTATAGTGCACCAAGTACACAAGTTAGGTCAAAAAATAAATTTAAATAGTTTGTTATTAGTAAAACATCGTAGATGTCTTAGGGTTCATAAGGTTAAACACTCTCTCATATTTTGATGATGACAAACTATTTAAGTTTGAGGATAAAACATATAAAGCAATATAAACTCCTTCAACATTCATGTACAAAATATTATTAACTTAGCACTTGGATTAATGGATAGTGTTGAAAACATAAAGTTCAATCTACATCTAATAAAGCACATACATAATAAATTGTGCTACACACAACGTCTCTCTCTTTAAGATCATCAAAATGATAATGCATTGTTGATGAACATAGGGCTTATGGGGTATAAGATTCACATATTTTCCCCCTTAATTTAAGATGTAATAGCTTATATTTTTACAATATCTAAGATGTGATAAACCATATAATTAATCCAATGAGGTTGTATTTATAAAGGCTTTGATATGATAAAGTCAACTTTATAAAATGGGATATTTATACTTTTAAATATTAATGTGTTCAAGGAATCTCAGGAATCATGCCACACTTTCGAACTTAGCCAAAAATCTTATTTGAGCATATCAGTAATTGGAGCTCTTTGAGATGAATCTAAAATCATTAAGTAAAATTTTATGATTAAATAATTAATTATAAATTTTTAATGAATTTTGTTATAGATATAATTTTCATGATTTGCTAAGGGTACGTTGTTAATGTTACAAATTACATCATAGTTGGCTTAGGAATAAATAAATAAATAAATATAAAGATGTGGAGGATATACATGCATTGACTTCTATTCATCACTTGTTTATATATATATATATATTAAATGATTAATTGTTGTTGATTACCTTAAATAGACTCAATTCTACCATTAAATAGTATATAAGCATACAATTAGGTCATTGCATGTGTAAGTTCAAATCTTCTCTCCCTTTCCTCATAAGGCTCACAATTTTTCTTATGCTCAACTCATTGTTGTTGGGATGCTCCTATGGGATGCATCCAATTATTCACTATAAGGTTGCTAGAAGCTCAAGATGCTTGCCAACTCCTCGCTTCTATGCTACCTACAGAGAGCTTCGGTAAGAAGTATTTTGACTTGTAGATTTGTCATCACCGATGAGGTATCCTTGTTATTTATGTTATTTAGGTTGTGCTATGTTGTATTTTCAAGCTTCAAGCTACTAAGTGGAGAGAAGAGGCAAAGAGATGTGTGAAGAGCTCAGTTTGTGAAATGAAGAGGGTGGTTTCAATGTCATGGGAGGAAAGAGAAGAGGAGAGCTAGTGTCATAAGAAGAGCATGCTCTTATTAAAAAGAAAAGAGGTAGTGTAGGTTTCACAAGATGAAGAAAAGAGAGAGAACAAGTGTGGCATGTAATTAGAATTAGAAAAGGAAGAAATTAAAAAATTAACAACTAAAAATATATGAACTAATAATAATAAAAATAATAAAATAATAATATATAGTAAAACAATAAAATGTTAAAATATGGTAAAGAGCTGAAATTGGTGAAACATTATGTCAAAAAATGAAATGTATTAAGTTTATGAAAGAAATTATTAAGAATTTAATAGTGTTATAAGTGGCATGGATTGAGTGTGTCTTGATAGGAAGGTATTGGGCTTTTAATAAAAAGGAAACTATATAATGATATAATAGGAAATCACAAAGAAACAAAAGTTGGAAAAGATATTTTCCTCTTGAATTTAGGTAAAAATTTGGTAACCCATGAATAATATAATAGTATATTTTTATATATGTGCTTTACTTTGAATTTCATTTTGTTTCATCGTTTGTAATGGTTATTACCTCTTATTCTTATATGTTGTATGATTTCTTTTGAAAGTATAGGTTTCACAAGATGAAGGGAAGAGGGAGAACAAGTGTGGCTTGTAATTAGAATTGGAGAAGGAAGGAATTAAAAATTAACAACTAAAAATAAATAAAATAATATTAATAAAAATAATAAATTAATAATATATAATAAAATAATTAAATGTTAAAATATGGTATTTTCCTCTTGAATTTAAGTAAAAATTTGGCAACCTATGAAATAGTGCAATAATATATTTTTATATTTGTGGTTTACTTTGAATTTCATTTCATTTCATTGCTGTAATAGTTATTACATCTTATTCTTATATGGTATATGATTTCTTTTAGACTGCACTCTATTTTATTATGTTGGAAATGATTATAATCTTCATTTGGTATGGTATGATTTTGATTTACAAATAATTATTCAACTTTGTATGGTATAATATCAATTGTTGGACATGAACATAATGTGAATAAGCAAAAAAGGAATGTGAATGTATATTAATTATGATATTGGCATATTTCATGATATGATAATTAGAATTGAAATAAATATCAAAAATTCTGAGACATTATCCTCATATATTAAGGTGAGGATTCTTTATAGATGACATGACCTCATTGCTCATATATGATATTGAGTGAGGATTATCTATATATGATACTAAGCAAAAATTTTTCATATATGATACAAGGAAAGGATTTCCCTTAAGGTGGGGATACCTTATAGTTACAAATGCAAGTCACTAGCACTTCATGCATTATATGGCTAGGGTTATGATGCCCTCCTTATTTGGTTGAATGTTAGTTAAAGTTATATGATATTGATTATTTAGATCTAGAGAATAATAGTTTAAAAAAAAATTAGGCATTACGGGATATAATAAATGAAAATTTTGAAATAAGATATCATTAATACAAAAACATTTTCTTATACTTGATATTAATAGTTTACTCACAATTCATTTCTTACTAGATTTATTTTAAACCAACTTTGTATTATGATATTTTGTATTGATTACTTGGATTTATCTAATGAGCTCTTTATAGTTTTCATTAACACTTATATCACAAGACTTACATCTATGATACCTGGAGATGGGAATTTTGATATTAAGGGGAGGTCCATTTCCCTAAGAAGTGAGAGTTGGGAGTACTTTGTTAAATTGAGCATTTTGTATCTTGATGGCTCATTGGTTTTATATATACTTAGTTTTGTACTTATTCTAATTTGTACAATTATATATAGTCTATGTATCTATGATCTTTTAGGAAAATTTTATTAGTTTATTTGATTAAGTTTTGGTTTATGTCTCATCATTAGGTCCTTATTATAGTTTTAATGTCCTCACCAACTTAATGGATTTGTGATTAAATTTAAAATTATAGTGTGTTGCTTTATGGATTAATAGGTGGGGCCCTCATAGGATGGTATTATGGCTTTGGTTTAGAATTAAGTAGGATATTTGAGTGAGGACACCAACACTGCATATGCATTTTTATTTTCTTTGTAAATTCTAGTTTAGTTATAAGTGGTTATATATAAATATTTTGTGATATTGTTGGGTTGAAATAAAATTAGAGCTATAGATAGAAAAGAAATTGGTAATAGGGACAAGGGAAAAGGAAATAAAAGAAGAATTAGAATGAAATTTTAGATAAAGACCATAGTAAAAGAAGGATAATAAGACCTTGAAGTCATGTAATAAGAAAGGTGCTTAGATGTGAGGGTTGTGATAAATGGAGTTAGAAAATGAGATGGCTAAGACAAAGTAGTCAGCATAGCTATTTTGCTTGTGAGAAACCTACACAAGGTTGTAGTGTGAATGTAAGTTGGACCAAATATTAGATCAATAGCTATTCCATATGATGACACAAATATTGTTGTAAGAAGAGAAAGTGGTAAAGGTAGTATCATTGGCTCAAATAAAGAAAGGTTCAATAAAACTAATTTAAATGATATAAAACTACAGCAAAATCTCTTACAAGTGAAATTGGTTTTAGACTTAAAGGTTTGGATAGGTGTGGCAAGTGTGGTAATGGCCTTGGGGGAATTAGAGATTAAGTATGGTAAGGTCAATAAGATGTTTTTTTATGTGAAGAGTTAAGACATGCTAAAAGAATGTCCCAAAAAAATTTAAAGAAATTAGATTTTTGTATATAACCATGGATAAGGACTAAGACATAATTGTTGAAATTAAAGAGAGATTCATCATCAAAAGCTATGAATGTTTGTAAGTATAAAATATCAAAAAAGTGGCTATGGTGTTTTTGGTAGTAATAGTTCCAATAAACTAGGTTTTAGCAACTTCTAGTTTCAAAAAGGATTTAGTTGCTACCAGACTAGTAATGTATTCGATGAATTTAAAAGGTGTGGCAAATGTAGTAGATGGCTTAGAGAGCATTGCAAACTAGAGTTTATCAGAACAATAAGTTGTTTTATCTTTAAGGTAGTAGGCCATATCACTAAAGAATGTCATAAGGTTAGGGAATTATGAGAAATGAGGATATCCTTAAGAAAAATAAAAGAAACATCTAAGGATTGGAGAATAAATTCTTCTATAGAGTTTGAGTGGTACAAAACAATGAAAGGTTATCCCAATAACTCTCCATGTGTTTAAAAAAGAAAATGTTGAAGATTTTGCAAAAATAAAGATGAAAATATGTGCATAATATTTTAGTATTTTATAATTCTATTATTCTATAAATTTAGATGTTTGTGATTATTTTATGATAGGAGAAATATCGTGATTGAGATATGGGAATAAAATTTCAAAATCTTAAGGGTAAATTGGTTGGTAAATTGTAAATAAAATAGAGGATTATTTTCTCAACTAAGAAATTTTTGAAAAAGAGACTTAGAATAGAAAAATGTAGATAGGAAGGTAATTTATAAATTTAGGAATTACTAAGTAAAGAATTCTTAAGATTAGGGGTTTCATTATGAGGTATGTTCAACTTTGTTAGAAAAAGGATAGTTTTAGAAAATATATAAATGTAAGGATACAAATAAGATGATTAATGAGAACAAATACTTTCATTAGAATAGAGAATTTGTTGGATCAAATGCCAAAAAGTAGGAATGTTTTTGAAATCAATCTATGATTTGGTTATGGCCAATGAAGAGTAAAGAAAGAGAGGAATAAAAAAGGAGTAATGATTTCAAACTGTGTTATAGAATAAGGAAGAGATAAAACAAATTGTAATGCTATTATTGGGATGGTTGAATATATTTTGGACCATTGTTCTCATCTTCATTGTCATCATTTCTTACAATCTTAGATCTTATTATAGGAGTTTCTCTTACCCATCATCCATCTCTATCTCAAGAAATGATGTATTATTAATAGAATCTTTACCTTTTTCTTATACTCATACAATTGTTTTGATAGCATGAATATATGATAATCATGCAACCTTAAATTTTCTTTCATGATCATGAAATAAATATATAATTCCTTTTTAACTAAATAATTTTTATTATGAAGCATGTCCTTAAATTATCATATTAAGCATCAATAGGAATTAAACATATCAATAATATAATAAGAGTTAGGTCTTCATGTTAAACATAATTTACATAACACAAATACACTAAGTTTCCTCTCACCTACCCTCTAGATTATGAATTTAGTAACAACTTGATAAATTAATAATTTAAATGACAATCATAACTTTTGATTTCTGCTGATTGATTCATAGGTTGGACGAATAAACCAAAACTAACACTGCACTCTCATGTAATAAGTCAATTTTAACTCCTTGGTTATTAAATGTTAAATTCCAATTAAACTAAACATCCATGACCATAATACTACTTTTTAAGATGGTTGTTCTACACTTGATTAATTTGGTGGTATTGCCTCAAATCAATCATTTAGCTAAGAAGCCTTTTTCCTTAACCTTTGCAACACAACATAGCCACCCTCTTTCTTGAACAAACCTTCATATATGTCAGCACAAGTGGCTTCACTTTCATTATTATAAGAAAACTTTTGCAATTGAACTTCATTTCTAATGAGAACTTTATTTCCTATTCACTTTTGCCAACTTCAAATAGACATTAAGTTGAAGCATTTTCCTCTAAATAAATCATCATATGTTGTCATGCCAATGCTAAGTTGATAATTCTTATTATATTCAAACTCCATTAGGTTTACATGATTGATGCATGATAGATTATATTGAAGGATGACATCAGGTTGGTCCAAAAAAGCCCAGGTTGTAGGAGTTATAAAGGACTTCTTATCTTTTTTTACACATTTTATGATATCTTTACATTATTATTATTATTATTTTATTAAGTTAAGGGCATATTAATCATTTCAATTTTAGTTTGGTACATGTGTGTTATTTAAAAGTTTCTAAATAAATGAAAAAAAGAGATTTTATAATATTTCAATTGAGATAGGCTATCCTTACCCCATTCTAGGCTATAGTCCAAGGTTGTCTATTTGTTATGCTTGCATGCACTAAAGGGAATTGTAGATTGTACTTCTTTCATCTTTGATTGTGATTCAAAAATGTCACTTTGTGGTGCATGCATGCATTAAAGGAAGGAATAGGTTAGTTTTCTCCTATCCTTGTTTGAGATCTAGAGTTTATTTTGACAATCACTACTCTGTTATCTTCATCATCTCCTTTTCCTACTTCAACCATTGCTAAAAATTCTAACTTTGCCACAAACCACTTCTATTCTCACTATTCTCCAATAAGACAACCTCCTGTCATCAGCTAGCTTCTCAATCATTTTATCGCTGTTGGGTTTCGTATTGTGCTTTGTAGTTGCACCTCTCTACCACATGTTGAACCTTAAATAATGATGGCTACCTCATCTTTGAAGATCCAATAAATTGTGTTTCCTAAACCATCTTTTAGTTTCTTATGTAGAGTATTCTAGTTCCTCTAAATTCTAGTTGCCTTATCTAGGTATCATATGGTTTCATTTAAACCCTAAATGTCTTATTTGAGATATCTTTGGGTTTCATCTAAACCTTAAATATCTTATTCGAGTGTCTTAAGATTTCATGTAAATCTTAAATGCCTTACCTAATATACTTTAAAATTTCATGTATACCTTAAATATCTTATCTAAGGTGCTTTAAGGTTTAGCTAACTATTTCAAAAGAATTATTAACCCCTTAGTAATAAAAATTACACCATGTGTTCAATTTAAAAGTAGATCTTGCATAGGTCTAAGGTTTACTTGAGATTTACTTCATTTTCCATAATCCCTAAGTCATAAGATTCTTTCAAAAGCCATAACTACTTCCAAGCCTAACTAAAGTTACCCCAACACTCCATTGAGCTTTGGTTAATCATTTACTACTATCCAATCCTCTAACATCAAGAATATAATGATTGGAATGTCATGTCCATTTTTAAGTTGTACACCTCCTTATACTTAGAAATTAAAAGTGCCTTAAATTACCATCCTCTAGGTTAATCGTGCATTATCAAGATCATCATCCTTAAGTCTAATCAAGTATAGCCAAGACTATTATCTTCTACTCTAATCACACATGACTAAGAATATCCTTTACTAACCCCAAATCACACATGGATAAAATATCATTTATCATCCTTAGATATATGTGGTAATTATGAACTTGCTACTAAGATAAACTTAATCTAACTTCTACCCATTATAGCCAACCCCCAATCTATCTTGTTAGTTTAGCCAAGACCTTCACTTAATCTAACCTTCTTTTAAGGTTCAAACCAAGCCTCTCAAGCTTTATACCTAGAAACTAAGAACTCTAAACACCATAAGAGCCATGTAGGTCCTCAGAAGGTCTTAATTATGCCTTTTATAGCCTCAATCAAGCCATGTAGCCAAGTTATATGGTCATATTAAAGGCATAGATGCATTTTCCTACTTAGGAGTTCTTGATCTAAACTTATAACCTAATTATACTAGAATAAAATAAATCCTCTTCTTTAGCATTATTTGTTCTTTCTTGAGTAAAATCATTGTGTAATGCTACTCTTAAGCAACATATACCAAGCATCATGTAAGAACTAATCATCATGTAATGTCATGGTGTTGTTTTAGGAATCATGAGTTGTCCATGAAGTAAACTTAATCATTCAATCTTAAGAATGAGTTTTAAGTATTATAAACAAGGAATGTATTGTTTCATTTTGAGCAAGATTATAAAATAATCATGACATCTTGACTTCTTCCTTTTTAATATTAAATAAAAACTGTAACATATCTTAGTTTTTAAGGATTTTTGCAAGATAAAGTTTATTAAGATCATGTCATTCTCTTAGCTTGGATTATTCAACAATGTCTTGAGTACCATATAATCTAAATTACTAAACTTGCATGAAAATAATTTCACCAAAGGTCAAAAATCTCAAGCATGATAATTACTTAGTATTGACCAAGCTACTTTCACATATTTCATGCAATATCATGAGATTACATTGAATCTTGACTTAACCATGCATTCAATCATTAAAAACCTAACATCATGGCATGGGTCTAACATCATGGTCATCATATATCAATCTATAATTAAATCTTTAAGTAATGCATTTAAGAACAAAATTTTGAACATGTTTTTTAACAAGTATCATCATCATCATATCTTAATTTTAACATTAGATCTCCTTAGGTTAAATGTCATAAGAAAGAATTTAAACATAATAACTCATGATCATGGCCACACATAATTTTACGTACAAGTTTAACAAAATACCTTGTTTTAACCTAGCATATATCTAATTTTAAATGCATGATCTTGATATTTATCTTACCTTTAGGCTATGTAGAGTACTACTCCAAAGAAAGCCTCCTTTCTTCAAGCTCATGGTTTCCCTTCTTTTTCTCTTAATCAAGGTGTACCTCCTCACCTTGGCTCCTCCTGGTTGGGAACTTCTTGTTCCTTCTCACAGTTAGGCTAACTCTAGCCAATGCCACATGCTTAAGCTTATATGCCTAACCTTATAAGATTTTTATTTTTAAGGCATCACAATGATCTTAGCTAGGATTCACTCATTGCAGCTGATGGTTAGGTTTAATTTCCAAGAAATAATTCATAAGTTTCCCTCTCAACCACACTTTAAAAAAACTACCTCTAATTCTTTAATGGTTGGTTACACATTGCATAATTAGAGATGTCACATGAAGGATTGTAGTTAGGGTTTTGGGCACTCAAATTCTTTCTTAATTTGCATGAAATCAAAGCCAATTTGAATTAATTCTAAGCCATGTCGCAACCTTGGATTTCCTAAATTTAAGGATTTCATGAAATTTGCAAAGTCATCTCATGGTTATCAATAAGATTGTGGTCATGCAAGGTGAGTATAAGAGTCTTATCACCCATCTTATGCATAACAAGTAATAATGCTAACTCAAATTAAAGCATTTAGTTCAACAAATCAAGGGGAAAAGAAATCACTTAAGTTAGCTAGGGTCCAATCTAAGCTAGCTTAAAATGAGGGATGTAATAGAATAACACATTTTGAATACAGAAGTCCATGGAAGCACATTGATTTCATAGTTGAGTAAAAGGTAAAATTTTTGCTCTTTTATCCAAAGTGGTGTTCGAGTATGGCCACAATGCACAAATTAAAGCAATTCTCTTATAGCTAAGGTTAACTAAATTTTAGGTTTTTGTTTAAAAAAGTTACTTTTAAATTTCATTTCAGTTAAATAATGTTTAGTAATTTTTATTTTATTATCATGCAAAATTATTCTTTAAAAAGCATCCTTTTCAAACCCAATTTCTAAATCTAAGTTGTTGTCAGCTATTAATGAGAACCTCGGAGTTAAGGTGAAATAACAACTACAAAATAGTCTGACGACAACACATGGTTGGGTGTACATGTTTTTCTTTATCGACCAAATATTCTTATCATCAAAGTAATTATCTTATAACTAAGGTCTTGTTTGAAAATTGAGATTGAGGTTTTATTTAATAAAATATATTTTCAAATTTCATTTCAATAAAATAATTATTGAGAAGTTTTTTATTCTTATGTATAAATATTTTTTAAAAAATATTTTTTTGAAATGCAAGGCACGCCAAGAGAGAGACGGGTGGATTAGCGATAAAATTTTTAAAAACTTATTGAAAGTAATGCAATGCAAATGTTCAATTATAAATTTTATAGTTTACAATTGATTAAGTACCTTCCTTTAGCAACTTGTTTCAAACTAGTTATCTTCCCAAGGTTGCAATAAGGCAAGCAAGTAAAAGTAAATGCAAAGGAAATGGGATATTAGGTGGTTCAGCTTAACCCCGAGCATACGTCCACTTTGAAGCAACTTACTTTAGCACCACTAATGAAATCTCTCTTTGCATTCATGTATAGAAAACTAATACAAATTAAAACTTTTTGGATATCAAAAGGTAACCCAAAAATATAAGCAACACTCCTTACTATATGACCCAATGCAAAGCCACACCTCTCTACATTATATAGCTATGAGCTTATATAAGAAAAAGGAAAATTATAAGGAATGAAATATAATCACAAGCTTACTTTAATGTGAACTAAATGTACAATTACAACCATACTAGTTAATAGAGTGAAAAACAACATTACTATATTTGACAGTTGTTTTGTGTGATGAAGAATGCACATGTTATGAGATTAAGTGTAGTTTAAAAATTTAGCCCAGAACTAACAACTTTTGATGATGTTGACTTGAAAGCTTTTTCTCTTTTTTACTCTATTGAATAGATTTTGAAAGGTATGCCTCTAGCACTTTAAATGGTCCTTAAATATATTCCAATTTATACCCACTCCTTCATTAATCAAATTTGTGTTGGTCTAAGAGATCTAAGAGCACAAGGTTCAATAAAAAAAGAACTTCACTACTTCATATGCCTTGGTTTGTAATTGAGGATGATTCATGAAAGAGTATTCTCTATTAACCACAAGCCTTCAAAATCATAAAGGTATTAAATGAGTTAAATTTCTAATTAATTTCACAAATATTCTTCCTTTAAAATTATCTTCAATAAAATAAAATACATATGAATTTAGATGGGTAAACATTTATATAATTATTAATTTCACATAATTCAATTTTCTATTATTTAAATCTTAATTAATTATTAAAATACTAAAATTTTAAATAATTGATAGCAATAGCTATGAGATTTTGTAGGTAGGTATAGCTTAGAATGGGATAAATAGAATGTATATATAAGCTATCTAATACATAATATAACTTTTTAAATTTTGAGTATATGATTTTTTCAAATAGGTTTTAAACAAATTTAAATATTTATTTAAAAACTTTTATGCAGAGTAAGAACCATGACCTTTTCTTCAAAACTTTCTTGGAAACAAAAAACAATACATAGAAGATAAGCAAAGTTGAATTTTTTTCAATCAAATAATTTTTATTAATTTATTTTTATTATCATTTAATTTTTTTTAAAAGTTATCATTTCCAATTCCACAAAACAGTATTAGCTTATTAAAGAGACATCATAGTTAAAGGTGGGACAAGACAAAATCATGTAGTCTCATCACACCACATGAGTGGAAATCTATAATTTTGTTTGTTGAACACATGTTTTCAGACATTATTTAAAATTTGTCATTTTTAAATAAAAATATTATAAATTTAACAAAATTCTAAATATTCTATTTTATTTCCTTTTCTAATTGTTTTAAAGGATATTTTTAAACAGATAAACCTTCAAGGTCCAACGGACCTAAGGATATAAAGTTCAACAACAAAAAAAAAGGTATTGATTAAAAAAGGAACCTTCTCTGCTGCACACAAGCCTTCAGATTAAATAGATAGTCTACATAAATTTATTAAGTAAATATTATAATATTTGTAAATCTTTAAAATTTATAATATTTTTAAGATAGAGCTTAAATAAAATTGAATCTTTTTTAAATACTACAAACATCAAGAACTGAACCCTTTACTTTAAATCTCACTTCAAACATCAAAGAAACATAGAAGATAAGTTGAATTCTGCCACAACTCCAAATTATCACGTTCCATATGCACCTGATGTAAAGTTAATACATGAACATTGCTGCCACAAGGTGCACCTAAAGATTCATGGATCTTTATTATATATTCAAGCTTTCATTCCAAATGCTAAGTAGTTGTTTTATGCTATGGAAGCTCATTGTTCATCCATCAACAGAGGCCCTATGATGCTTCTCCACTTGCTGTAATTAAGGGCAAAACCATAATCTGGCAATGGTATTCCATTGACAAAGAAATAAGGCGTGCCCATCACTCCTCTTGAACACCCATACTGAGAATCAAATAACATCCATTGAAAACAAATAAAGTTAAGAGAACATAAAAAATTATACACCCTTCAAAGAAAACTACACAGATCTGCACACCTTGAAGGAGATTCTTGTGCTCATATCGGTTCGCGAATCATTGAACCCAGATATGATAGCAGAGTATGATCCCAAACCCACAGCTTCCTCAGCAATCTTGGAGAACTGATTAATTATAAAGGCCATTGAGGTATTGTACGTTGGTGCGTTGTAGTAACTTTTCTGTCATGCATGAGATATGTTAGTTTATTCTTCAATATCACACCCTCAAAACAAACATGGTTAATCAAAGGAATTGGGCAAATGGGAGAGCTTTACCTGGTATAGAAAGAACAGCTCAAGCAAGGGATATGTTGAGGAGGCATTTAGTTTGTTTGCGATGTGAAGGGCACGGCAGGAAGCATATGAATTGCTGTGGTACCTGTGAGTAGCAAGCAATTCTAAGGATCATTTCCTGAATCATGAAATAGCTTGGTTAATTCGCCAGCATGGTTAGGGACCTTTGCATTGGGGTGGAATTCAATTAACCTCTCAAGATCGATTCTATAAACTACTAACTATAGTTTACATAGCTACGTCAAACAATAAAAGGTTTGTTTGCAAGAACTATCGAAATTTTCCTTGCTTGAGTGACCTTGCTTTAATCGCAGTATATCCTTTGATTAGTGCGATTGAAAGGGCACTTTCTAACTTTTCTTTTAAAGAAAAAATGGGAAAAAGTTTGCTTTATTGTTGATTATATGTAAAGTTTAGATTTAGGACCTTATCTGTTTAGAGAAGAAAAAAAAAGATTTCACAATCACATTTGATATCATTACAACAAAATTATGTGATATATTAATTTAATTATTTTTATACGTATATAAATGACAAATATGGTGGCGATAAGTGAAAAACAGATTAGTAATGACATTCAAACTTCTTTTAAAAAGGATTTTAATAAAACATATTGCATGTCAAATACGTCAATGACTTGGTTTCGTCTTCTTTGTTGTTTCAGATTCATCTTGATATCATCATTTCATGTCAATGATTGTCCTTGTTGATACATATGTTTGAGTTATTTGTTAGACTATCGATATAGATATATTATTTCTATTTTGTGAATGTTCATAATTACAGTGATATTTTTGGAGCATCTAATTTGGTGCCAATCTAGACATGCATTATTATTAGAAAATAATTTTTAGACCATTAATGTGACTTCTTTCATTTATGGAATATCCATTTCTACTCCCTTAATATAGGCCTAATTGTTTTCAAACTATATAAATATTTTGGTGTCTTATTTTATATTATTTATGCTATTCTTTTAGCACTTTTGTGCATCTTGTTATATGTTACAACTAATTGGTATCAAAGAATTGGTAAAATGTCAATGTGAGTGAGGCATGATATCATCAAATTTGATTGCTTAAAAAATTTAGAAAACTTAAGAACTATGATGAGGAGATTATTTGTCTAAGAAGAAGTTTTGAAGACTCCTCTAAGAAAACAAAAAAAATACCATAAACCATGAGTGATTTAGAGAAAGTGGAGATGGATTAAGAAGCTCTTTTGGTTCATATTTAGTTTCCATTATTTCAATGATTGTAATAGATATACTAAAAAAATTAGTGGATCATAGATTTGGATATTTCATTCTATATAGCTCCTCAAATGTATGTCTTTTCTACTTGTAAGCCATATGATTGTGGTTGCACTTATATAAAAAAAAAAAATACGAAGTGCAAATAGTTGATCTCCGTAAAACATAATAAAGGATTCATAATGGCATAATTAGAGTATTAACTAGTGTTAGGTATGTTTTAGAATTGAAAAAAAAGGATCTTATACCTTTGGGTGCTCTTTTCAGGATAGACAAGGTTTAATGGAGATTCTTACGTCCTTCAAGTTTGCAAAGGGACGATTTTTTTATATTAAGGCTAGAATAATTTATGATCTTTGTGTTGAAACAATTGTGAGAGAAGTTGCATCTGCATCATTGTATTTGATTAATTTGAATTATTGTGATTTGAAATAAAGAACATTGCAGGTTATTTATTAAAGAGAATAATTAAGACATTGCACCTTCGACAAGCTCAAAAGGATATATAGCCAACCTTGGTGTGTGCTCTCCTCTTGATTTTGTTAATTATGTGCTTATAAATTTATTTAACCTAGCTAACTTATTTATCTATTATGCTTAAAATAAGATTATCTAATTATAATATTAGATAGACCAACCTCCTTGTAGTTAAACCAACCTATGAGCTAAGGATTATAGGTGGCATCTAATTTTTCCAATTAAGGAATCCAATATGGCAGCTATGTTAAGGAAATTTAGGAATTTGAATTTTGTATTGATTTCATTCATTTAAGTAAGGAAATTGGCTACTTGAAACCCTAGCCATGTCATACTTGTAGTGTCTCTATTTTAGAAAAGCATATAACCGATCCAAGATCAATGAGATGGTGGTTTATGTATGGAATTTTAAGGGGTGTGTGATTGCTTTGATGTTATAGTTTCTTTTATAGAAACACTTGGACGAAGGATTGGAAAATCAGGTATATAAGCTTTAAGATGCAGTTTTGCTAAAGTTTTAGAAAACCCTAGCCATGACTCTTAGCAAAGCGACCTTAATCAAGGGAAGCCAAGAGGTGGAGACCTAGCCATGAGCAAGAGAAGGAGGGAGAGATTTCAAGACTTGGAGAAGGAGAAGCTCACCATTGTAGTCATCCACTACATAGTTCAAAGAGATAAGATGAACCTTGAGATCTTACAATAAATGCAAATAATTTCTACGTAAAAATCAACTATTTTGCTAAAGCATGCATGTGATGATAGGTGGTTATGATTATGCAATGATTTGTAAAATTTCATTCTCATGAAACCCACTCTAAGAAGTCATGATGAAATCGAGTCATGTTGTTAATGTACTTTGTTAAGAGCATGCTTAAGATGTCTATTTATATATTATCTAATAAAGATTATATTAAATCTATGGATGTTAATTATTCCCTCTTAACCAAGACATAATGCTAGGCTTTTGCGACTAAATGCATGCTTAAGTTATAATTCCAATCAATCTCTTGAATTTCACATGAAACTTGAGGACTTAGGAAAACTTGATCTCAAACTATGCCTTGTAATATTCTTAACATGAATATGATCATTCAAAATTGTTAGCTTCAAGTGTGATATTACTCATAAGATTATAGAACAAAATATATAAACCATGGATCCTATAGATTTCATGCTATGGAAAAACTTCAATTGAGATTGCTAGGACATATGATTTTATTTCATGTTGGTATCTTACAAAGAACACATGATATTGGAAGACAAGATTTTATATATGCATGTGTTGAATCCCTAAATTTGACAAGAATAGTATCATGCTTGTTTATGAGATAATTCAAGTAAATCATGATAACCTTACATTTCAAGCTTTAAACACCATGACATGATAATATTACATATTTATAAACATGAGACTTTATTTAGAAAATGATGAAATCCATTCTTGTGTAATTAGAATATTAGATTAAAACATGTTCACTAAGATAGCTATTAAAATTATAATCATTTCCTTATTTTGGTTAAGCTTGGGAAGTTTGCTATAAGGTTTGGCTAGGTCATACAGGGCTTGATTTGGACCTTATGACATTTATAAATAAAGTCTATGATTGAGTGAAGAATCAGTTCAAACTTATGAGTATCCTTAGATGAAATTTAGGGTTGAGTGAGGGCTTGGCTTGGACTTTATGATGATCCTAGATGAAGTCCAAGTTTGAGTGAGGATAAGATCCTAGATAAAGTTTAGGGTTAAGTGAGGGCTCAAGTTAGACCTTAGGAGAACCCTAATGAAGTCTAGTGTTGAGTGAAGCCTTGGTTCTAGCCCTAAGATGGCAAAAGGGCTAATAATTCTTATAAAAGGGTTAATTAAACCTTAGGTTATCCCAAATAAGACCTTTAAGATTTAAAATAAATCATAAGATATACCAAATAAGGTTTTTATGATTTATATGAAACCCTATGGTATCCAAGATAAGATATTTAAGATTTAAAAAAAACTCTAAGATATTCCAAATAAAGCATTTAGGGTTTAAAAGAAACCTAATTATATATTAGATAAGACATTGAGGGTTTAGAAGAAATCTTAAGGTACCTTAGATAAGACATATTAGAGGAAACTTTTGGGTATCACAAATATGAAGTTAGGAATGGAATGAGAATGTAAGAATTTTGGTGAGTCTTTGAGCATACTTTAGATAAACTCTTGGATTAGTGAGGCCATTGGTTAAACCTTGGCTAAATGTTGATTCAGATAAAGAGCTGAATTTTGGCATCAGAAGTGATGCTAGACTCCAATAAGAGATTAATTATTCTTTGAGATGTTGGTTAAAGCCTAAATAAGGCTTGGATTATTGGTTAAGATCATAAGTGAATTTATTTGGTCTCTTACACCATGGGTTGACACCTTAAATGGTAATATAAAGGACGTGTGTGACTTTCTAGAGGCCTTTTAGATGGGTGCAGTGGCTCATGTTTACTTACAATACATAAGAGCAACAAGTGAAATATTAAATAAAATTCTTAGAGTTGTGGCATTAGGACCAGTGATTGTTATAAGTATCATGTATTAGTTTGGCTTAGTAGTCTAATATGCATTTTTATGATATTTCTAATTATGATATTAATTATACTCTTAGATAGATTTGATAAAATACATTGTCACTATAAGTTTATTCTATAATATCACTTCAAAAGTTCTTGTTGTGCTCCAAACTCACTCTCTCTTATTTTTACATGTAAGGCTAAGGATTTAGAAGGTTTCTTAGGAGCCATACTTGGGGCTTTCATGTTATGCATCTAATAATTTTAGCAATTCTGCTTGTATCTTGATTTAGTATTAGTGTTGTTTTCTTATGACTTTGATATTTGTACTTTAGTAGACTTAGGATGTATCAAATATTTATCTATTTATGGATTTTAATGTTTTTATGTCATATTTTGATGATGGACTTTGGATTATAGTTTATGTGTGCTATGATATTATTTGAGCTTGTTGATATGTTTTGTTTCATTTATATATTTTTTTTGATACCATGTATATGCCAGTATATATTACTAATTTACTTTCCTAAGGTAAATTAATTCTTCAAATCAATTGAGTAAAAAATTAGTAAAAGAGCATAGTTCATTATAGGTAGCATGTTATTAGCATGATGATCAAATTGGGAGATCCAAGTACCAAAAAAAATATCAAACCTAAGGAGTCAATATTTACTAGCTAAGTGCATTGATTGATATATGGTTTTTGTTACACCTAGAGATTTTATAGAAAACAATTCTTTAAAAAGCCAAGTGTGATGGACTTGGTATCAAAACCTAGGTTATAGGGCATACCTAGGTGTATTAGGTTCAAGTTTATTAAGGTAAGGAGAGAAAATCATAAGATTGCATAAGATAAAAGTATTATTTATATGTTTAGTCTTTGCCTTAAAGTAACTTTAGTGTGGTATTTCACGATAGATATGATTAGGACTCATAGACCTACTATAAGAGCCTCAATGCATAATGAGCATGTCCAAGGACAGCACATAATAGATCCATCTGCTTAGGTTATGGTGCCTTAGTTACAACTTGAGTCTTAAGGGAAAAGTTGATTGGAGGCTTTTATATAGCCCAGGTGTCAAATATTTATGGGTATGACATATGTGGTAGTAGTTGATATTTGGTTATCCCATATCCAAGAACTATTTGATGCTTTAAGGTGCTCAGTGAAGTGGAAGGTTGTGCTTATAACTTTGGTTTTGCATGTAGAGTTAGCTACTTGGATGCCCCAATTAGTGAGGTACCTTGGGATTAGTTCATGGCTACTTTCAAAGGGTGTTATATACCAGAGATGGCCAAAGGTTGAGATTCCTAGGACCACCCTAGATAGGGTTAGATGTTAGTTGTAGATTATGCTTTTGGATTCACGTATATAACTCAATATGCTTTTGTGCTGATGACATTTGAGGGACACCATTATGAGCTTTTCCTGGTGACAATTAGACCTATTCTTAAAAAGTAACTTGGAGGTGACTTGTTTCTCATGACATCATGACTTGGAGGAGGTTGCCAAGTCAATGAAGTAGATAGAGTGCCAGATGAAGGCTCACTTTGAGGCTATTTAGAAGAGAAATAATCTTAACAATTATAAACATAAGATGACTCATAGATCTCATGACAAAAGATGGTTGTGAAGATATGATTGATATAGTTAGATTTCACCTATTCTAAATTAGCTTATTAGTGAATGACAAATGAATTAGTTAGAAGATCAAGCATAGAGGTACAAGGATTGTGGTAGGCACCATGGAAAAGCTTGCAAATATACATAATGTCTATTCTAATTACCTGAAGCTTGATCATATGAAGATAATTGCTCCTAAGGGATAGAGGAGTATTCAAGGTGTTGAATACATAAGAGCCACTCTAGGTGTTCAATCATGTTTTTATGCTTACTCAGTGGAAGGTTGCATAGGCATTTGATGTTATTGTTAGTATGCTCTTATTTTGTAATATTAGATTATTGTCCCTTTTGTTACTAGTTCATCACATTCTATCATTTCTAAGTTTGCTTTGAGATAGAGTTGAGAGTGACAAAGGCCCATCATAGCTACATTGTTGGAAAAATTACCTTATAGTGAAAAGATTCCATCTTGATTTAGAGTTCAAAGTGATTTGACTATTCTCAACTAGGGCTTTGAAGTCAAGCTTATTTGAGAGCCCATTGTTGAGTTTGGTATCATCTTAGGCATATATTGAATGGCCCAACATAGCATGGTGATAGATTAATGGAAGAATAAGATCCACATCATGGTGCCAAATTAAGTCAAAATAGTCTATTTTGGAGTCATTTAGTAGATTCTCATGATTTTATCACTTCAAGAAACAAATTTAGTTCGTAGATGTTGTACTACATGATTAACATTTGCAGATAATTCTTAAGCTAAGATTCGAACTCTTCAAGATACCTTGATTGTGTGATATAATTCTTATGTCTTCTTAGATGATTTGTTACGATTTACACCAAGGTGTGAGCGAGTGCTATTGATTTGGAGCTAGGAACCATTCTAATAGCAAAAACATCATATCATATGGCTCCAATAGAACTAGTAGAGCTCAAAGTCCTCTTGTAAGACTTAATGAGCAAGGATTTGATTTGGTCCAATGCTTCTCCTTGGGAAGCTCCTATTTTTTTTTTGAAAAGAAGGATGGAGTTTGAACATGTGTGTGGATTATAAATTTTTGAAATAACTAATAATTAAGTATTAGTATCCATAATCTAATATGGATGATTTGCTTGATCAACCATAAGGTCCATAAGTTTTCTTTAAGATTGACTTTCAATTAAGATATCATCACATCAGAATTTGAGAGAAGGATGTTCCTAAGAAGGCACTTAGGACTCAATATGAGCATTTTGGGTTCATAATTTGCCTTTTGGTCTATCCAATACTCTTATAATGTTTATGGATTCTATGAAATACTTATTCTAGTCATATCTTGATTGATTTGTCATTGTGTTCATAGATGGCATCTTGGTGTATTCTAAAAGAAGGAAGTAATATATTAAGCATCTTCAAACTATGTTGGAGTTGATTAGGAGTAAGGAGCTTTATGTAAACTTTTCTAAATACTCCTTTCTAATTTGATTCAATAGCTTTTCTTGGGCATATTTTAATGTAGTGATAGTTTCGGTACCATTAAGGATTGGAGGAGGCCCATTATTATATCTAAGATCTACAATTTCTTGGGTCTTGGAGGTATTATCGTAATTTTGTGCCAAATTTTTCTAAGATTGTGGTACATCTTACTCAACTAACAAGGAGGACTATAGCCTTCTCTTGGCTTGACCAAAGTGAGTAGAGCTTTGTTAAGTTGAAAAATAAATTGAGTTTAGCTCCAGACTATCTTACAAAGTAGAGTAAGCCATATCAAGTCTTCAATGACATATTATACATTTGTTTAGGGATATGTTTGTGTAAGATGGATGAGTTATGGCTTATGCATCTAGGCAATTGTGCGATCATGAGTGTAATTACTTGGTTCATGACTTGTAGTTGGTAGCAATAATATTTGCTCTTAAGGTCTTATGACATTATCAATATGGGTTTATTTTCAACTCTTCACTGATCTCAAAAGTCTCAAATATATCTTTACTCAAAAGGAGCTTAACTTGAGATAGTAACATTGATTAGAGCATATTAAAAATTATGATTTAGATATTAAATATTATAAGTGCAAGACAAATTCAATAGCTAATACTTTGAGCTGAGGCATGACCCTTGGATCCATGTTTATAGATAAATCAGTTAGGAAGGCCATGTTTGCTTTCAATAGTGCTCAAGATTAGTTTGAGGTTTAAACCTTAATAGCTTGGCTCAATTCACGTAGTATTTGTGTTGATCAGTTAAATGAGTTGTGGGCATTTCAATGGGAGGACCCAAAGCTTCAAGATGTGATTTTCTAATTATAATACGATGGGTCTTAGGACTTTGCTTTGAGGGATGCCATCTTGATCTATCATAGTAGATTGTGTGTCCCAAGGCATCAAGAGTTTAAAGAAAGTGTATTGAAGGAGGCTTATGATAACATATTAGAAATTCACCCAAGGGAGACTAAGATGTATAAGAACCTACTAGTGGAGAGGGTTAAAGAAAGATGTGGCATGTTATGTTTAGACATACCTAATTTGCTAAAGAGTTAAAGCAAAACATTAGAAGCTTAACGATCTACTCTAAAATTTGGTTATAGTAGAGTGAAAATAAGATAAAATCACTTTGAAATTTGTTCAAGGTTTGTCAAGGACAAGGATGGACTACGATATGATTTGAGTGATAGTGGACTAATTGACTAAATTGACTCCCTATCTTGTTGTGAGGAAGACATTCAATAAGCAAATTGATAAAGTTGTATGTATTGCAAAGTATTTGATTTCATAGAGTTCCCAAAGTCATAATTTTAAAGAGAGATAATACGTTTACTTTTGCATTTTTAAGACATTTACATCAATTTTGGGTATTATTCATAGGTTTATCATAGCTTATCATCCTCAAACTAATGGTCAAACACAAAGGATAATTTAGAACTTGAAAGATCACATGAGTATAAGTCTAGACAGATGTAGATCTCCCTTAGGTAATGCTGAAAATGAGTCCAAATAGATGTTTGGTCCGTAGATCATTTAGGAGATCCACAAATTGCTTGAGAGATTGTAGTAGTGTAGGACCAAGAGAAGAAATACTTTGACAAAAAGCATAGATTAGTCAGCTTTGAAGTTGAAGGTTAGGTATTCCTTAAGGTTAGCCTTATGAAAGGATTATTCATATTTGGGAAGGATTCTAAGTTGTGACCTAGAAAAATTAAACCATATCAAATTATTAAAAGGCTTGGGTTAATGGCCTATAGAATTTAATTGCTAAAGGCTTTAATAGGGATAAATGGTATTTTTGATGCATCGAACCTGAAGAAATGTATTTTAGACCAATCATATATTCATTAAGGGGAATCTAAGGATCTTTAGTTAGAGTTAGACGAGTTGTTTTAGTGACAGTCAGCATGTATTTTGGAGTTCAATACTAGGCAGCTAAGAAACAAGAGTCTACCATGATTTAGGTTTTATGGAGCAATATGAAGGAGAGAAAGACTACCTTGGAGGTATAGAGCGAGGCTTGTTGTAAGTGGTTAGGGCTATTCACCAAATTTAAGGGCAAAATCGTAGTTAAGTTGGGTAAATTATTACGCCATTCTTTGGGCTAACCCATATGATATATGGTTGACTAAGATATGTTCTTTCCTCTTAGTTTTATTAATTATCTACTTGTAAATTTATTTGACCTAGCTACCTTATTTATTTATTTTTCTTATGACAAGATTATCTAATTGCCAAGCTAAGTTGACTATGCACCATCTAATTAACCTTTAATCATGGATCCTTGTTGGCATGAAATTCTTACAATTAAGGAATCAAAAGTTGTGCCTAGGTTAGATACATTTTGAAATTTGAATTTTGCATTGATTTCATGCATTTAAAAAAGAAAATTGGATGCTTGAAACATTAGTCGTGTCATTATTGTGAAGCCTTTATTTTAGGAAAGCTTATAAACGACCCTACATTAATAAGATCAAGATTTCTTTATAGATTTTAAGGGGGGCTGTGTGATTTCTTTGATTTGTTTGGTTTCTCTTATAGAAACACTTGGATTGAGGATTGGAAAGTTGGGTATATAAGATTTAGGATGCAATTTTGCTAAGGTTTTAGAAAACCCTAGCCATGACTCACTTACCTGAGAGAAGCTAAGAGGTTGAGATCTAGTTGTGAGCTAAAGAAGGAGAAGACTTCAAGACTTGGCGAGGAAAAAGATTATCCTTGGAGTAGTCTATTATACAGGTAAAATAAGTATGATGAAAATTAAGATCATATAATAAATGTAGATAATTGCAAGGTAAAAATTGATTATTTTGTTAAAGCATTCATGTGTGATTTGTCGCTATGATCATGTGATAATCTGTTAAGTTTCCTTCTCATAAAACCTAATAGAGGAAGAAGTGGTGACAAAATCGAGCCATGTTAAAGTTTTTTATTAAGAATTTGCTCAAAATGATTATTTTTAAATTCTCTACTTGAAGATTATGGTAGATCTATGGATTTAATTTTTCTTTCATAACCATGACATGATATTAAGGTTTTACAATTAAATACATACCTAAGTTATGATTCAAACCAATTTCATGACTTTTACTTGAAGTGTATAGATTTAGCCAAGCTTAATTTCAAATTTGACTTGTAATATTCTTAATATAATTATGATCATTCAAAATTTTTTGTTTTGGATGTGATGTTACTCATAAGATTATTAAACAAAATGTCTTCAAGTGAAGCCTAGGATGCTTGATTTTATTTCATGGTATTTATTACAAATAACTTATGATATTGCAAGACTAGATTCTATATATGCATGTATTGAATCCATAAATTTGCCAAGAATAATATTATGTTTATTTATGTAATAATTCAATTAAATCATGATAACCTTAAATTCTAAACTTTGAGTACCATGACATGATGTGATTACATATTTATAAAATTGAGGCTTTGTTAAGGAAATGATGAAATTCATTCTTGTGTAATTAAAACATTTGATTGGTCCCATGAACATTAGGATAAAACTTAAAATTATAGCCAAACCATAATGCATTTTTGGGACCAAGCATTTCTTATCCGTGGTTATTCTTTGCAAGGTTGTTATACGACTTAGGCCACGTGGGGTTCAATTTGGACTTTATGACAACTCTAGGTGAAGTTTAGGATTGAGTAAGGGCTTGGTTTTGATAATATGAATGAAGTTTAAGATTGCATCAAGGCTCACTTTGGACCTTATAAAGCCCCATATGAAGTCTTGGGCTGAGTGAGGGCTTTGTTTAAGCCTTATAAGAACCACAAATAAAGTTTAGGGTTGAGTGAGGGCTTGGTTTGTTTCTTAAGATGGTGATAAGGCTTAGCCAAGAGGGCTAGTAACTATATTAAAAGGGTTAGTTGAACCTTAAAGTATCATAAATAAGGAATTTAGGATTTATATAAACCTAAAGGTACCATAGATAAGATATTTAGGCCTTAAAAGAAACTTTAAGGTACTCTATATTTTTTATTTAGGTTTTAAAGAAAATATTAAGGTATCTAAGATAAGATATTTAAGGTTTAGAAGAAACTCTAAGATACCCTAGATATGACATTTAGGGTTTAGAGGAAACTTAAGGACCCCATATAAGGTATATAAGGTTTAGAGAAAACTTTAACGTACCTAGAAAACATATCTAAAGTTTAAAAAAACCCTAGATAAGGAGTTAGGATTAGAATAAAACATAAGAACTTGGTGTGTCTTTGAGCATATTTTGGATAAAGCCATGGATATTACAAGCATATTACTAGCCTATAATTCCATCAAGTGATGTCTAAGTAAATTGTATTAATAGAAGAAATTTCTAAGAGATCATATTTTATTCTCATTTGTGTGGGGTGCTATATTTATATTTGTGTTATCAATATAAATAAACCTCCTTTATTTGAAGAAAAATACTTTTCTACATAGAAAAATATATCTAAATCTTTATTATAAAAGTAGACTACATATTATGGTTTATATTTGAACAAACTTATATTGTCACCAATGATCTAAGTGAAAGATCAATAATTATGAGAAAAATGAATGCACAAGGATTAAATTACTTATATTGTGCTTTTTCTCAATGAATTGGAATAAAAATATGTAATTTGAGAACTTATTTTGAAGTGTAGGAACTAAATAAGTTATATGATGAGAAACATATTAAGCTCCCTATTGTAGCCAAGCAAGAGAAAAGATAAAAGAAGAAGAAGGAGCAACAAAAGAAAGAAAAGTGAGTTCAAACATTTCTAATGCAACTTGTTCAAATAAACGTTATCTAATTTATATCTTATTATGACTCTTCTTCAAAATTTTGTGATTAACATTAAGCATAAAAAAATAATCAAAATGTATGCTGATTTGAAAAAGAAATATACAAAACAAGAATTTTATATTCAAGCTCAAAAAAATAAAATATAATATGTTCAAAGGGAAAAATGAATCACTTCAAAAGAAGCAAATTTATATTTTTCTTCATTAAGACACCTAAAATAATGTGGATGAATATGAAAAATTATTATGAGTGTAACTATTGTGTAGATGTTTTAAAATTTGAGAATGCTCAATTAAGAAAGAAAAATTCTTATCTTAGAGAAAAACAAACTAATTTTATTATGATTTAAGAAGAGGTAGTTGAATTGAAAGAAAAATTTGTTGTTGTACTTCCACATATTTTTTTCTTCTCATATTCACCGTTATTCACATGTGGCTCATCATATTTTATTATATAATAATAGAAAAAGAATAATGCTTTCTTCCATGCTTCTACTTATTCAACTAGTTGTTATAAAGCTGTATACAATTATTGTTTTATGCATAAATATGTTTCTTTTGGTGTCTTATTAGAAAGTCTATAAACTTAAAAAATAATAAGTCTTAATGGATTTTTTAGGCCACTTAAGTAAATAATGTTTTTGTAAAATCAACTTACTCATAAACTACCACTTCTAAACCCAAGATTGTTTAGATTCCTAAATTTAAAGCACACGTAGTTATGTTAGTGTGTCTCCACAAAAATGACCTATAAAGACACACCTTGGTTTGTGAGTTTTCCTTATAGCTCACTTGACAAATTTGCATCTACAAACTGATGTGGTCCTTATCTTAATAATACTAATAAGGATTTTATGACAGCAATATCATGATCTCAGCTAAACCATTAATATACTCATATATTTGACACATTTTATCACATTTAAATGAGTTTTAAAAGGAAGAAAGCTTATATTAATGTTTCCTTTATTTTATAAGTGGACTGGCTTGTAAAATGTGCTGATAGATGTGAAGGATCATGGACAAAAACAAATTTTTTGCTTCATGAATTCTTTGAATAAAAAAATGGAAGTGAACATACATAAATAGAACTTTAATTGATCAGATAGGTACAATACTTTCATTGTACAAGTACATCTCATATCTAATTTAGATTATATTAACTTAAGCATTATTAGATTTTTGAACAAGTATGATTGACTCCCAATTTAAGTTGAGTTAATAATAAAAACTCTTTTTTAGACAAACACAAGCAATGTAAGTTTAAGGCATATATAATGAGATTAATATGATATCATGGAAAATTTGTACAATTTAAAGCTTGCTCTAAGCATGAAGTTTTATGTGGATGTATAGTCCATACCCATACGATTAAGTTATCATACAAATACAACATATCATCATCATCTAAAAGCTCAGTGAATCCTATATGATGTATTGTTGGACTAGCAAGAACTGTGTAAGAAAAAGTAATATTGATAATATAGGCTAATATGAATTGTTAATTACAATAATAAAATCATTGTCACTTGAATAGACAATGAGAGAAGTATCACTTAAACATGTAGAATCATTTGATCATCCATGTATGATTAGGAGACTTTGCATATTTAATGAAGGCACATATTGAATTGGCTTGTACGACTTGCTTGTTCATACACGTATGACTATCTCACATAAAATAACACTATCAAGTAGGGTAACTCACTTAAAAACTTAATAGATCATGAAATCGAAAGGAAAATTATCATGAAAGGAGTTATGTGGTGATGTCTTGTATGATCCCCTACAAGTTTGTTTTAATCAATTCAAGAGCCGTATTTTTTAATAGATTCACACTGTCTTCTCAATTCTTTGCATCCAAATTAGGTTTTCACTCTATTGTGCATTGGGAAATTCTTATAAACCTGAAGTAGTTTTGTACATTGGTTAGATCCTAATCTATATTTACCACTATAATAATATAGAAATATAAATATTATTATCATGTCAAAGAGATCATGCACTTAGAAAAAACCTCCAAATAAGAAATACAAAATATAAGAAGTAAATCTATGTTTTGGACATCTAATTACTCTAATCAACAACTTCAAATACAATATAAGAATAGAAGATGTGAACTACATCTATGGCTTATTAAGGGTTCAAATATGAAGAGTATGATTATATTGTTGAGTCACGTTTAGTGTTGGATAATGAGGCTCCAATGGATGAAGATTAGGTAACTAAATGTTTCCCCTCAACAAGAACCATAGTAACCATCCAGATCTTCTACAAAATCTCCTAATGCTAGTGCATTATATAACATATTGCTTTTAAGAATAAATTACTTAGAGTTCCATATGGATGCACAGTTTAACAACCTTGATGATCTCCTTTCACTAGTGAAGAGTGCTCTTTACATTCGACTAGATATTCTCTCTAACTCAATCATAGAATTAAAAGGCAAAATTGAAAATTTTACTAAGGAAGACTAAAAAACATTTCTTAGGAATGTGTTGTACAAATATTTTAGATAGTTTTCTTTGGATGATTTGTCTGTTTTTTTGTTCACTTGTTGCTTTTCTTATTTACTTGCATATTTGTTACTTATTTAATTTGCTACCTAATTAAGAGGGAGATTGAATGTGATATGTTGGTATCAATTTGGTTGTATTTTAATTAATTGTTTAAGCTTTACTTCCTTTGAATGTTGTTCTTATTTTGATGTCATGTTTAACTAATGAATCATCATGTAAGATCATTATTCTAGCTCAATAATTATTTTAATTCCCTGATATTGTGTTCTTCAAAGCAATCCCTTTACTATTGGTTGTTTACATAGTAACATCCTTCTTCTAGTATTGTTTTTATAATTATTAAGTGAGTGATTATTGCATCCTTAAGGTTGGTGATCACAAAACAAAGTTCATAAGCAATAGTGTCTATTTGAAGTACATGTATATGCAAATCTATTTAATGAATGTAATGAATATTGAGATAGAGTAAGAATCATGCACTTGGATCTAAATGAAACTTAAGGACTTCTTAATTATAATTGGCTCAAATTGCATATCATTGAGCCATTATCCTAGCTCTTAGTGGAGTAGCTACCCATCAAGAGTTTATTTTTGTGACATAAACTTGTTTGATTTGGTGAATCTATCACTTGATATTTTTTAGGTACTTAGGCTCACTTAACTCATGCATACATCATTCTATTAAATCAAGTTCTTGAGTTATAAAATCTTTTAGAATTATATTAGCACATTTTTAATAACAATAAAAATTATTTTAGACTATTTCAAGCTTTAAGTTAATAAAATCAAATTTAAAATAAGCTATGTTTTTCACTATTTAATGATCATATGATATGATGATTAATATTGTACTTTCAAGGTTATAGCAATAAATAAAGTTAAAATTTATCATGAAATGTATAGGTATGATGAGTCTATCATATAAGTACAATTATTATCCAAACTTAAAATAAGAATGCAAACTTGGTCATATTAGGTATCAACCTTTATGCGTTGTATGTTCTTCAATAATTGAGTGAAATAAAGTGAGTGTGTGTGAATCCCACAATGAGGGAGGGAGGGGGTGAATTGTGTGTTTTAAAATATTTTATTGATTTTTGGATCAACATTTAGTTTATTAAAAAAGTTTTTATAAAAATAATTTTATGTTTGTAGAAAATCTTGAATTTTGTATATATATATATATATATATATATATATATATATTAATTTATATTTTTATGGAAAAATAAAGATAAAAATTATACAGTATACTTAAATTTTTATATGATTCAGTTCAAACTAAAATTTACATCCACCCTCAATCGAGGTTAGGAAAAACTTCGCTATTAAAAGAGTTACATTTTAAGATTTTTTTTCTTATGATTATCTCCAACTTACTAACTTTTTTCAATTCAACTATAACCTTGACTTTTACAAGCTCAAACTCATCCCAATTGTTTATGAGATCAAATCAAATTTAAGCTTTTGTAAATGTCAAACCATCTAGCCCAAAGTAAAAAAATATAGCAAGAAATAAATTTTTAATAAAAACATACAAATTTTTTTATGCTTGTTGATGAATAGAGAAAGTCACAAAGAGATCAATATTATCAATAGAAGTGAGAAAATGAAAGCTTACAAGATTTAGGCTTATCTGAAAAAATTTAGAATTTCAAGTAATACTAAGTCATAGATATTGTGAGGAGATTATTACACTAGCAGAATATGATGGTCAAAATAAGATAGAAAAAATATTAAAAATCAAAATATTTTTCTAAGATTAACTTTTATTTAATTTGTATGCATTGTAATAAATAGTTCAACAAAACTTAATATTCTAATTAAAGTAAAATTAAAATACCTAAACTTAAATTCAAAATACATCTTTTGGTGGTTTGCTACTTCAATCATGATGATTTTCATGAGACTTCACCTTCGTTCCTCTTCTTCAAGTTCACTTATGAACACAAGCATCAAATATCTAAAATCTAAAAATATACTTCAACAATTTATTAAAAATACTTGTGATTTATTATTAACAAATAAAGTATCATGATTAGAGATCAATAATACAAAAACCTCTCATTTCTTATTATAATAAAATCTTTAATAAAATTAATAAAAATATAAATTATTTACAAAAAAAATATAAAAAATCATTAAAAAATAAACTCACTCTACATATGTTCTATGATTAGATTAATACTCTCCCTTAAGTAATGTTTATTTCTTTCAAGTTCTTTTAATTTTTAATCTTTATCCCTTTTTGTTATCACTCAAAGGGATAATAAAAATTTTAAAAATTATTTATAATATTACGATTTTATTAAATTATCAACAAATTAATCATTTAGGTTTTTAAAAAAATATTTTGTTTTAATTATAATTTTATTAAATCATCTAAGAATCAACTCACTCAATCTCTTTCAAATGATTTAATTACTTTTCTATAGCTAATACTCAAAAATATATTATTTACGATATATTGTATTAAGGTTCATTTAAAATTTAATATAAAAGATTAGTTATTATGATAAAATTAATTTTAAATCATTCATAATTTCACATATAACTCTTTTTAGGATGATCCTAAATAAGGATTAAAATTTTAGGATTTTCTTTAACAACGTACTTTTTCTCTATTTATTTTATTTGAATCATTTAAGCTTTATTTCTTAAATCTTATTTATTCCTTATTTATATTTATACTAATTTTTAGTTAAAATTTATTCATCAAAATTTACATGTATAATACTTTATTTTAATTATTAGATTTAAGAATTCAAATTATTTGAGATTCAACACATTTATGTATAACTGAGTTGCTATTTAAATTCATTATATATAGGTAAAAGTAGAAAATTTGGAATGAATATTAGCTCTTATCTTACATGCATGTGAATTATGATCGGGTTGCATGTAATAGTGACATGTAAACTTATAATTATAACTATATAAAATATCAACAAGCCAATATATATGAGATTTTTTAGCATATGTAATAAAAACTTCTCTACTAATCAATTTTTCTTTTAAAAATAAGTAGTGGAAAGATTTAAAATCACTTAATTCCTTAGCTGATGATGCATGCTCATTAATTTTTTATTTTAAATAATCATTGGCCTTTTCCATATTCTTTAAATAAATGTCGACCTTTTCTTTAATTTGTTCATAATGACTTAGATATTCATTATGTTTATATTTAAATTTCTTATATTGTTATTCAAATTTTTAAATTTTTTGCAAACTTAAAGTAATTATTTAGCTAATTTTTCTCTACATTAATTTATCCTCTCACTTGAATATATCTCTTCTTCTTCTTCTTCTTTAGCCATTATGCAAAAGAATCTTTCATTATTTTCTTTCTTTTCACTTGTGCTAGTCTCCTTTAACTCGCTTAAAGCTATTTTAATGCCTTCATCTTCTTCTTTCTTTTCTTGTACTTCTTTATTTCATTTTTCTTGAATGATCCTTCATAAGTTATTTCTAACTCATGCCAAATTTTATAAAACATTTCTAAATTTATAATTTTATTAAATTTAATAATACTTATAGATTATTATTTAATTATACTTTATATTTTTCTTTTTCATTCATTTTAATAAATAGTTTAGACACAAAACTATCTTGTGAGTTTTCTTAGTATAAAAATCGAAAAATGTTCGTATTAGTTTCCACATTTCTCTATCAATTGATTTTAAATAGCTAGCCATATTAATCTTTTAATATGGATAATAATCACTACAAAAAAGTGGTGGCATGCTAAAAGATGCACCTTTACCCAAATTCGTTGAAGCATTAATTTGAGTCATAGATATCTACGAGAATTTCTTCTCAAAAGAATGAGATCTCAATCTGATACTAGTTGAAATAAAATGAGTGTATATAAATCCCACAATAAAGGGGTGAATCGTGTGTTTAAAAGTATTATGCTAATTTTTGGATCGTATGTAATTGTTCATCCTTATATGATCAAATTGTAAAGTATTTTCGTGAGTCATACTCTTCTTAAAAATAATTATTGTACGATGGCAACTTGTTATTGCACTTGTACGATCTATTCAAGTAATAAAAAATAAATTAAATTATACATGTATAATCTTTGTGATTATCTAATATGATGACTATAAAACTTAAGTAATAGACTATTAATCTATGTCACACAATACAAAGATATTCTATGTACTTGTTTTTTTAATAAAAAGTATTCCTTTATTCATTAAGTTGGTTACATATTACCTTTAGGCTAGTTCTAAGAAAGATATTTTGATAATTATACATTTAGTAATGATACATTAACTTCTTTATTCTAATCATATTAGTATGATCATGTTAGTGATTAAGTCCATTTAATACAAAATTTTGAAATGCTATGTCTACACATACATTTGAATTCTATGTCTATTTGATTGGCTTGTTTGTTAGGTTGCAAAAGTACAATTGTCACCTAATGAACAATATCCATGTCGAGATTATATTTGTTCATATTATCCATTGTTTATATACCTTTGTAGTAGTATGTAGACTCTCTTACAATACAAAGAGGAAATAACCCATTCAACCAAATGTATTATTATAATCTATAATAATGATGCTTCACAATAGTAGTGTAGGTTGATGTTATTTAATTTGCTTCCTTCTTGTCTGATGCAACAATTGATAAAATCGTATTGATGTAATTGTACTTGTATGATAAGTCATTAACAACTATTTTGTGCTAATCAAATTATCATATCATATGAGACAATCTAATTATAAAGCTCATCATCTTAATATGATTTTTTTGATGTATTAATATAATTTATTGCTAAAACTCTCAATAGCTAGTTGGATTGTTTTAGAAATCCCATTAAATTCATTGGAACTATTTTTATTACATTTAACTTACTCTTTTATATAAATAGAAGTGAAAATTAGGAAGAATTGATTGATAGTGCTAAAATTGCTAAATCTTTTGAAAAAGAACAACAGATAAAACTTTTCAATACAAGTTGTACTAAAACAGGAGTATTCTCTACAATCCTTTAACCATTACATTCTTTGATTTCTCATTTTCTACTTTGCATCAAGTTTTATTGGTTTGGTGACATCTTTAACATCATTTAGTTTTATGCCAAATAAATTTTACTAGTGAATAATATGATATTTGTGAGCTTCACTTTGTACATTATGTTGTAATAATTATAAGGCTATTGTATTCATTCTTTATAAGGCATATCCCTATTAATTGAGAGAAAAAAGAGTGGTATTGTAAAGTTTACCCCTACCAACTAAGTGAAAAGGAGTGGATCGCTAGTGGAATCCTAATCAAGTTAATTTTGGATGAATATAGGTACTGGTTGGGCTAAACCACTTGATTAAAAGATTACTTTCAAGCTTATTGAATCAAAAACAAAAACCATGAGAAGAGAGAAAATGAAGAAAATTGATGTGCAACACAAAATAGCACAACTATGAGCTGGATTACGTTAGGAGATTTGTTATAGCAGTTTTGAAGAACACGGTGTAATTTGTTGGTTGAGTGCCTTGTATGGAGTCATGGATGCACCTCGGGAGATCTAGATCCAATGGAAGAAATAGTGAAAAAAAACGAAAGAAAAAAAGGAAAAAAACCCAAAGGTAGCTCACATGTGTGGTGCTCAAGCTCAATTGCATTAACTTCGATGGTTGCATGCATGAATGGTGTCTACCACGATCATGTAAATTACACATGATGGTAGTTGCACCAACCCCCAGCATGCATGGTCGTGTGCTATGGGTCAATGTTGTGTTCATCACCCACGTGGATATCGCATGCTTGGTGCACTGAATCTGCATGCTCATGGGGTTATTGGTGCACAAAAACTTTATGAAATTTTTTTACTTTTGGTCAAATGGTAAATGTCTCTTTTTTAGTTATATATTGTATATCAAACTCTATATAAAGAGGTGAGATATAGAAAGCAATTTAGTAGAATTCAAAGTAAATTCAGAAGAATATAAAAGAATTCAACAAATTCTCGAAATCAAAACTTCATGAATTTAAAAACCTCTAGAAGACAATCTTCTTGAGAAATTCAATCTTTTGGTAAAAATTTTATTCACCTTCGTCATTCTTCCTTTACTCCTCACCATTATCATGCTTCCATTTTTACAATTGTTACTCTAAAAAGAAGGTCAACTAATAAGGGCTTGGAGCGAGAATACCTCATAGACAGATCATATTCTTTTGAATAATAGAATACTTTGATTTGATACTAATAATAGGTACAAAGAGGAAGATAGTTAAAAATTAATATGCAAAAGGGAATTAGGAGATGGAAAAGGCTTCAGTCGAGATGACTATTTCGACTATTTTAACATCAAGCCTAGAGACATAGGTAGCTCTATTAACTCAATAAATGAAAGTTTTAATGGAGATAGTGCTAAACTCCTCCCAATCCCTTCAAACGATGGATCTTAAAAAATTCATCAAAAGAAAATACCTTTAATTATATTTTTGGATTAAATAGTACTCATAAAATAATTAGAGAAGACAATGTGAATGACATCAATCTCACTCTTTCGATGTAAAGGAATCGACAGTGTTTTTCAAGGCAGATGCTACACTTGATTATATAATGATACGATAAATACAAAAACATTAGATATCTATGGAACAACTAGAGACATATTCCTCATTATATGATTATTCATCACCTAAAAAAGTAGTTTATACTCGATAGAAATTGGCAAGTCATACATTAGCTTGGCGGAATGCTCACCAAGAATTGGCATAATTATAGAAGTGAAATGGAGCCAATTTAAGCAATTAATACCAAAAGAATTTTACCACATAGATTATATAGAAGGAAGGAAGAAAGATTAACATAGTTTATGATACCAACAAGGACAAATTATATAAGAATATCCTATAGAATTTTGATGACAAGACATGACTTTAGTAATACCTATTAAAGGGATGCATCATTATCAAAATATATTATAAGTTTATATTATTCTATTGTTATTGAATTATCCCTCTTTTTTATCCAATCTTTGAATAAAGCTAATACATTTGCTATGGCTATCTAAAAGAAGAACAAATACAAAGAAACAAAACAAAAAAGACAAAATAACAAAATGTCTAAGTATAAATCCAAAAAGTTTTAACAAAAAGAAGAATATTCTCTAACAAAATTTATTATGGTCACAATTTACAACACTCTTTCTACCAGCAAAAATTAAAAATACTAAGATTATGATAAGAAAAAATGACACATAAGAGAAAAAAGTTAAAAATTACATCCATAACTTTTTCCAAAAAAAGCTCAAAAAGAATATACTTATTATAGTGGAGTCTGAAAAGATACTTCAAACTCTTTTACAAGTTGATAAAATCTTATCTCTTATGGTAACTCCAAATGAGATATTGCATGAAGTAAAGAAAAAACTCTTTAATTTAGAATACAAGTGAAGAAAGAGCTTATTAGTATGATTTTTAATACTAAAAGAAAAAGAATCTAATATCTAAAAATCTTATGCAAAGTCTAAAGTTAGAAACTATACCACTTCTAAGATCTTATTCTTTGGGATAGATTCATAAAGGCTCCAAAGTGAGAGTTAAAAAACAATGCAAGGTGAAATTCGTTATCACTAAAAATTATATTGATGAGGTTATTTTTGAAGTGGTACATTCAAACGTCTACCAAATAACACTATAGAATCCATACTTTTGGGATCGAGATGTCTTCTACTATCGATGAGCACAACAATATCAATTCATGAAGGACGGATAATAGTTCCTTCTAATTTGAGATAAAGAGACAATGATAAAACATTTTATTGGTGTTGAACAGTTAAATAGACTAGTGAATACTTGTTAAAGATATGTGCTACTAATAAAATTCAAAAAACAACTTAATTAGATTAATGAAACTCTCAACCTCCTAAAAAAGACAACTGAATATTAGTTCAACAAAGAAGATTCAGATGGAAATAAATCTCAAAAGGAAATGACTTATGATCAAGAAATCACTTCCAAGCTCATTAAATTGGAAATGAGAAAAAAAAAAGAGGGAGAAAAATGATAAAAACTGATGCATAACACCAAGCAGAAAAGTCATATGCTAGATTGTGAGTAGAGACTCATTGTAGGTATATCAGAGTACACAATACCATGTGTTGGTTGACTACCATGTGCAAAGGAAAGGATGTACCTTCAAGAGATGTAGATCAAAAAGAAGAAATATTAAAAAATGAAAACAAAAGAAAAACCTAAAGAATGCTCACGCATATGGGTGCACACACTCATGTGCTTTCAACTTTGAGTATCACACATGCACATGGTACCTACCATGGTCACACGTGCCACATGTGATGGTAGGTACATCATCTCCAGCATACATGGCTGCATGTTGGGTGATAAGACCCCAAGCATCATGCGTGCGATAAGTGACACCGACTATGCACGCCTATTTGTGTAGAATTTGCACACGCAGGGCTATTGACATGTGGAAGCCATATGCAAGTAAGGCTTTTATGATCGAGCATAGAGCCAAATGGCTCAAAATTTGCCAAATTTTTTACTTTTAGTTTAAACAAAATGTGGTTTTTTCTAATTAAATATTGTATCTTCACTTCTATATAAAAAGGTAAGAATACTGTATAAAAAAATTTAATAGAATTTTGAATGAATTTAGTAGAATTCAAAGAATTCTTAGAATTAAAACTTCAAAAATTTAAAAGCACTTCGAAGAGACTCTTCTTGAGAAATTCAATTTTCTTGTAGCAAAAATACTCTTCTTCTTCTTCATTCTTCCTTTACACCTCACCATTATCATAATTTCACTTTTTTTACTCTATCTCAAATGAAGATCTATTGATGAGGGCTTAGAGGGAGAATACCTTATAGATAGATCACTACCTCAAAACCTAGTGCCCTTTTTATTTAACTTGTTTTATGTTCTTTATTTGTTTCACTATTACAAAATAGATGTAATTGATATGCAAGGTTTTAAAATTAATGATTGTTTTTTATGTAGTACTTAAGAGAAAATAAGACTAACATTTGATTTACTTTATAAGACTAATTAGTTAACTAAGCTTCATTAATAAAGAAAAAGGTTTTATCACTATCTTGTATTGAAACTAAAAAGCTTTTAAAATATTTACAATCTACCCCTCTCATGTGTATATTACTAGTCAACAATTCCAACATGGGGGTCCTTAAATAGTAGCTTAAGTTCTTGAGGAAGAGATGGTGTTGTAGTATGTTTGCTTTTTTAGAGGCATTCTTTATATTAGGATAAGTTGTATCAGTACTTCTTTATGCAAGACTAAAACGTAGAGTGTTTTCATGAGATTTACTTTTGAATTGTGAAAGTAATATGCACTATTTGATCACACAATTTTGTAATCTAACAGTTATAATCTCACACAATTTTGCTAATTTGATCAAGCATCTGATCACACAATTTGACAAACAAATGGACCAAATGTAATATTACACATAAGATATAAATTTAGTTGCTCAATCTCGATTGAGATCTAACAGTCCAGATCAAATCTCTTTCTAAGCAGGGCCAATTAATTTCTATCCATCTTTTTGCATAATTTTTATGATTGAATGATCATTATTATTTTTGATAATATGGCTCTTATTTTCATTGATCCAGATTGGATAGTACTAATAATATTTTATAGACCATTTGCATAATGACTATTTTAGCTATTATTTATGAGTCATTGGAACCATTAATTTAACACCTAAGTTTTTTATTAAAACCTACGTCAATCTATTTTAATTAAAATTAGGAATTACTATTTGGTCTGTTTGATAATTTTTTTAGCTATTAGAAAATGCTTATAAATAGGAGATTTTTTAATATAATTGATTAATAAATTTTTGATAAAATTGAAAGAAAATTTTCAAATTATTTAATCCATAAGTAGCTGGTTCTCATAGTTGCTTTCATTCATTGTCTCATATATCATCGAGCTCCAAATTCTTCTTTCTTGTTAAATTAGTTAAACTTTTAATTTTTTTACTTCTTAATTAATTCAATTAAAAATATAATACATTTGTGTCTCGTTAAATATTTCATCAAACATAAGACTTTTTTTGTATTAAATATAGTATTGTGTTGCCAAATACCTTCTTTTACTTTTGATTTTATTTCATTTTAAAGTTGTTGTAACCTATCTCTTTTGTTTTATTATTTTGAAGGTTTAATCTGCCCATCTTTTGGTAAAATACTTATATTGATTAGTTTTATTTTTGCATAATTTTTATAAAAAATTATTATTAAACAAACATTAACATGTTTTAAAATAAAATTAAAATTTACACAAAATCAATTATAAAGGCTTGGTCGAATGTATTCAAATAATTACTTTAAAATATCTGTTAAATACTTTTAAGAAATTAAAAATTTATTTTTAACAATTCATCTCCTCCTTTACTAAACCACACTTTATATATAATATGCCATAGCTTGGAATTTGTTAGAAGGTCTATTAGACTATCCAATCATAAGTCCACTTGTGTGTCAAATGCTTAATTAGACTATTTGCTAAATTTGTGAAAACATTAATTTATAACTTGAGTCTTTATCGAAATGCCATCAGATTATCTGATAGACATTCGAATAGGTTTGAGCTAAAAATGGCTAGTTATGAAAGCTCATCATACCATCTAATAATCAGTTAGATAAGCCTAAATGAACATAATGTAACGTTTGGTAAAACAGATGGACTATCCAATAAACTTAAATGTTCAATTAATAATTAATTCAAAAATTGATTCATTGGGTCTTTAAATAGTTAATAAAACCTTGAGTTCTTAGCAATGTCCAATTGATTTTAAGGGAACTTTAACAACTCTATTGCATATATAAATGCCCATCTAACTTTAGAAAAAAATGATTAATCCTCTATTAGCACAAACTATAAAAGAGAAAGTGAATTTTAGAAAACTAAATTTGCTTTATTCTTCTCTAAAAACTTTCATAATTCTACATAACTTCATCATTTAGGAAAAATACATACATTCCATGAGAGCTACTTTAATTGCTCACTACCTCCACATTATCCTCTTTGCAACAAAATTCTTGATTTCACCTTCGTTATAGTGGTTTTATTCATAGTGGTCTCAAATGTTTTACTTCTTAAAGATTTTTTTTAGTTGTATTTTGTTATTGAATTATTGTTATTGTGTGAGAGTGTCACTTGGAACCTATTATCAAGGGAGGCTTACTTAAAGGCTTTGTGTGAAGTTTAGGTACCTAATTTGAGACCTTATGTAAAGGTGAGTTGGAGGGTTATGTTTGAGTTCATGTAAAAACAAGAAGTTCATATTTGTTTTTACCAATTATGGTGAAGAAGAAGTAATAATGCTAGGCTCATGTTGGTTATTTTGAAGGTGAAATTACACCAATTTTTAGTGGTCAAACCACATAAAAGTCTATAAGGATTTCATTGACTTATAGTTTTTTTTATTGTTCTTAGATATTTTAATTATTCTAATTACAACAAGTAATGATTTATACTTGTTGTGATACTTTAAGAAATAAAAGTTTTTAAAACATGTGACAACACAATTCACTCTCTCTTGGGATTATTTAATCTTTATAATTATTATAAAAGTAGTATATTAAACCTAAAAGTTATTATCACCACATGCAATGTGATGCGACACAATCTTAAATTATAAGTTGAATATAATATTAGAGTCTTATATGCATATATGACCTTAACTTCAAAGGATTAAGCTTTTAAGTTAGTTACATATTCACTTATAAATATTTTGAACTTAACTTGAACTCATATTTTATGTAACTAAAACAAAATTCACATAAAAAGATATTAGTTGTCAGTTTAAAAAGAAGCTATGTAGCAAGCACTGATAATAATCAAAGCCTTACAGACCCAAAATCTCAAGACCAATCACTTGAGACCTAGATGCTAAAGGCTAAAATCCTAGAGTCTGAGAATCTCAAGACCAAGGTGTTTAAGACTTAGTTGATGTAAGTCAAAATGTTCACCTCAAAGTCATTCGAGTCAAATGTTAGAGTTTGAGCTATTTTGCATCAAATATTCAAGGACTCTCCTTCATGCTCTTACATTCTTTAATCATGATCAATAAATTGACATTTATGCAACTCTAGGAGTTACCAGTAATAACAATGATTTCTACTCAAGTGTTAACAACTTGAATAATTAAGTGATAATTAGGGAAATGCCAATAACCTATTACCATTGAACATCTCTCATGAAGTGAGGAAAGCAATGAAACATCCATTACTTTAGCCATAAGTAAAACTTCTAGTTTGGAAAGGTCAATCACCCGAGACTCTACTCTTTACTTTCCTCTCATTTTGTTTAACTACCCTAGAACCACAAGGATCCAATTGTTTTCTCATTCATAGCATTAATCTTACATTTTGAAGTTTTTCAACAAAAGTAAACTTCTATTAATCCCTCAAATTCTTGACAACATGATACATTTCTAAAAAAATTGACATATTTATCCTTCACTATATTTCATAGCATCAAAAAGTTACAAATTATAGAAAGGCTTTTAACAAATAAAACATTCAAAAGCAATTTAATAAACATTTAATTGTGTTCATAAAAGAAACTCCTTTCATTAGGTTCTTCAAAAATTGTTTTCATCATTACAAAATATTAATCATTAATTAAATATTTATTAAATATATAATATTTTAATAACATTTTTTAAACTCTCGAACACAACCGTAGACACCAAAAAAAAATTCAGATGATATTTTTCTTCTTGGCAGTTCATTTCCCAAACATAAAACTAACAAGCAATTCAGCAAGAAACAATAACCAATAAAGATAGAGAAAATTAAAGATTATCCGAATAAAAAACATAAACCTCCGAAGAAAAAATGAATTTAGAAGCAGTGCCATCTAAGACTGATAGGAAAAGAAGGAAGACTCACGGAAGAGCAAAGGGATGAACTATCAGGGAAACGCGAGGGTGGAAGAATTGCAGAACCTGCTTCAGGGGAGGCCAAGAGTCTCTGCTATCCGGGCACATCGGGTCGAAGAAGGCTTCCACAATGACCGAGCCTTCCCACAGAGAGCCACCGCCGTATACGAATCCATCGTATTTCGACGGGATCGACACCTGCGCCAGGGAGAAATCGAGCACGCCGACCATGAAGCAGGAGAGCAAGAGGAGGCGCATGGCAACCATACGCAAATATTTCAAAATCTCTCCCCTTTCTTTCCCCATCCTTCAAGGCAGGTGTGTCCATTTTAAATGGAAAGGAAGAAGAAGAATGGGGATGTAGTCCACGAAGTCAATGGAGAGACAAAATAGATTTTTTTAAGTCAATGTTTGCTTGGATTTATCAGTCAACTTTGGTTTTTTTTTTTTTTTTTTTTTTTTTTTTGTAATTTGATTGAAAAAAATTTATGAAAAATATTGTTTAAAAAAGCCCAGCCAATTTTCTGCTGGTCATGGATGGTCCACCTTTCAAGTATCTTTGCCCAAGCTTCTTTCTTTGTTCAGGCATATTGGACCGATTCAAGCCTCTCCACCGTTTAGGCTAAGTCAGGTCCTGACCTCTTTTGATTAATACTCTAATTAACATTATATTATTATGGTAAAAACAAATGCCTTGTATTCTTTAGGCATCTCTATCAAGATGCATTCATATCTATAGTTGAGAAAATTAGATTAAAAAAATAAAACACAAGTTTATTTTTATTGAAAAAACTTTGATTATTAGATTGTAACATGAAGAGAGGGAAGAGAGATAATCCTTAGATGTTGAGATTAGCTCTGAAAGAGAGTAGAAAGTAAGGTAGACTAGAGAATTATCCTTGGGTGATATTTTTATGTTGATAGCTTATTTGCACACAAGTATGAAGGGAAGTTATCATTAACTATCATAGAGCTATTGCTATTTCCTTAGGGAGTTGCCACATCGTGGCTTAATTGCTCAATATGTTGGCTCTTGAGTTGCCACATCATGATGTCAGTTCATTACCCTTTAGTAGTAGAGGTTAAAGGTGAGTCTTTAACTGGTTTGTGTGAGATGACTAAAACTCGAGTGTTTCAATTCCAATGGTTTAAATGCAAGTACTTTGGCTACAATCTACTAAGGCTTCAACATCAAAGTCATAAGCAATTGGGTCCCAAAGGCTAAGCCTTGTGTATTGAAGTCTCTAAAACTCAACCTTTATTGCATGTGTATTATGAGCTTGGCTTTAAGCACCAAGGCCTCAAAGGTCATTCCTTGGCTATTTGAGTCTTGAGGATTTGATGCACCATTTCATCAATGTTTCTTGTTCAGTTGTTTTCTAGATTGATTATTGGATTTTATCAACTTAATGAATTCTTGTGTCTTCAATCGATCACTAAACTTTTCATATTATCATTTATGTTGTAATGAATAGTTGTTACAAATATTTGCAAAAATATTAAATATTGGCAATAACATATGTGATGTTCTTGTAATGCAATTGTTTTATAATATTATAATCATAAGATAGGGTATATAATTAATCATTATTACTATATAAACTTATGTTTCAAGGCTAAGATATAATAATAATATTTTGGCATCATTTTAAAAAATATAAAATTTTATAATTTTACTCTAAATATTAAAGTATACCTTTGAAAATAAAATATTAAAAGGGATTTAATTGGTTCTTTGTTTATAATTTTTTAGTTAGATTAAAATTATCATTTGAGAATTATATGTGTATATATATACATTTACCTTTGATTCTCTTTAGTTGTTAAAAGATGAGATGCTAGAATATTTGAAAATGAGAAGGAGACCACTTTGGGGGACATATAAAGAGAAGTGCAAAAGACAGGAAGTAGGAGAGAGAGAGAGAGAGAGGAGTAGATCCTTTAGTAGCTATGATTGCACAAGAAAAGGGAGCTAAAGCATAGCGAGATTAAGAGATTTCTTGTTGGAGAAGTTAGAAGAAATTAAGAAACCAATCAACCCTATGCAAGAAGAGGTTTATGGAGATGGAGAAGATAAGGGTATATTATAAAAATGAGTTGTTTAGATTTTTGGTTTATATCATGATGCTATCTTATTCAATTTATATTATCTTTATTTTTCTATTAATCTTATTTATATAATATTTATTATTTAGTTGTATTTGTTAAGAATTCTACTCACTATTTATTTTTCTTATATAATAAAATTAGTCATTAATACATAAAGAGAGAGAATAAAGTGGTAATAAAGAAGAGTAGACACTTATCATAAGATCATGGGTAATATTTATTTGCATAGATTTGGGATGAATAAAATATTTGATGGTTTTCCTTTTATATAAGTTAAATTTATAGCTAATAACATTATAAATGTTTTGTAATAACATTTCAAAAAAATAAAAGAGGGGACTAAAAGTAGTATCATCATCCTCTCTAAGAAATGGTTTATGTCCTCATACCATTATCCACTTGTTCTTTAAATTAAGTTGGTTAAGATTTTTGTTCTTACTAACTTGTTAGTCATTTAGAGTAAATGAGCATCGATATAAGTTGATTTGACAACATGTTAAACATTTTTGAGACACTTATAATGAAGGGAAGTGAATTTCTTGAATGGAATTAAAAAGATGTAGAGGTTGGAGTGGCATCAATGAATGGTTTAGGCTTTTAAATATTCCCCTTAATTGGGGATAAAACTGTTATAGAAGGAGAGCTAATTATGCCTCAGTTAATTGTCACAAAGATTGTGGTTGTTGGCCTATCAAACCTATTCAACTCTTTTGATGCATCTTTTGATAAGATGAAAGGAGATAAATACTACAGAGGTCAACATTATGGTGGTCCTTGAAATGTCAATCGAACAAGAAGACGAACTAAAAATAGAAAGGATTTGTATGCTCCTTTAAAGACACAAGAAATACAATGTATTGTATTAATACAAATATAAAATGCATTAATATGATGAAAAACCTTTTGATGACTAAGGTGATTATGAAGCATACTATTAGTAAGAGAAATGTTCAACATACAAGTATGATATTGTAACAATATGAGCATAGTATTACAATTGCATTAATATGATTGAAGTAACTAAAAGTATGTTTAGATAAGTATTCTTATAATACAAAGACAGAAATCATATTAGTTAAAATAGTAGAAACCAAAATGATTTAAGACTCAAAATTGTGAGTAGTTGTAAGTAACACTACAAAAAAGGATTCAATTAATAGGGAACCATTAGAATTAATTGTAAGGAAAGAAAAGAGACACAAAACTAAAGAAACATAGTCATTAACAAGAAGAACAATAGGAAGAAATGCAAAGAGTTATTGGTTGAGTATAAAAGCAAGTGAGGCTAAGCTTGGGAAAACCTTTTGAAGAAAAGTCGATATCATTAACTTCAACCAAGTGCATAAGAGTAAAAGAGAGTAAAGAAGAATATCCAAGAGTTTAGAGGAAGTTGGAAAAGAGTTGAGCTTGTAACAAAGATAAAGATGAGGAATTCAAACAAAGGGTGTCATAGAAATCAAGAACAAAAGAGCAAGATTTAATCCTTTATGAGACCGCTATGTAGGAATTAAAAGATAGAAAAACTTGTACTCATGTGTATTTATTAAATGTGATATATATATTACAAGATACAAGTTCTAATGATTTGTGAAATATCAATCAAGTATGCTTATGTAGATACTATGTGAATTTGTTTGATGTATGATGCATGTTAGAAGGGTAGCGATCCCTTTATTGCTATTATGAGATGGTATAAATTAAGGATATTATGCAACAATTCTTGTTGATATATTATGAATCAATAATATTAATCATACCATGATAATGAATTTGATCAAATCAACTTGAGGATAAAAAGATATATTTTATTGCTATATTATTAATGTTAACATGGATTGCTTATTAATTGAAATGAAAAGAAGATGTACACATTAATTCTTGCTCAGAGGTTAAACCCATAAGAAATGATCAAAAGGTAAACTCTTGAGGATGTTTAATGTTTCATGATTTACATTATTCTTATGACATGTTCTATATATATATATGGCTTGAGCATAAAATATTATAATATTTTATTTACAAGCTTCAAAAAAAAGAAAAATATTGTTGTGTTATTGACTACAAAAAGGTGAATAAAAAGAAATAATTGTTATTATGATAATAATTATAAAAGAAAGAAAAAGAAAAAAATGTGATAAAAGAAAAAAAAGTTTTTAATGAATGGAAGGCAATGTTTAAATTATTGAAAGAATTAGAGGTTTTCCAAAGTGGCAAAAATATATTCTAGAATAATGGTTTTAGAGAGATGAACCAATGGATTTTTTATTTGAGTTGTTTAAGTTTGGAATAACATATTTCTAAATATGTGAGATTTGTTTATGAGAAGGGCTTTTCCCTAAGATAATCTCTAAAAAAAATTAAAAGTACAAGTAATTAGATAATGCATAATTATGATAAAAGATGAAAGTGATAAATAATTATACATGATAATTGGCTTTACTTTCATTATTCATACTTGTATTTATATGCTTATATTATATATCATAATAGTTGCAATTGACCCATGCACATGATTACCCAAATTTATATTTCCACACATATATATACAAGCATTTACCATTGAGCTAATGCCAATTAGCTCATTCCTCTTTTGATCTAATGCTTTTAACTCAAAAGAGACACATTATGGGACTACATGGGAGAAATAAGAACTATCTTTTGATGAAATATACTAAAAGATGGTCATTCACCCTTAGAATTATTGCTTAGTGGCTTGAATGTTGAGTGTTGTAAGCTCATTTGATGAGTGGTATCCTTTCTCTCTTCATCTTTCTTATCCCATTTTTCATAATTTATTATTGTCAATATAAATCACTCTTCATTTTCTCAATAATAAATCAATAATTCTAAGGGTGAATGACCATCTAAATCAACATAATATAGATAATTTTTCACAATATTCTTCTAATATAGATAATACTCTCCAACAAACAATATAAGACAATAATAGGAAGTATCTTCACCTCAAGTGGTTGAGGCCATAATGATATTATGAACCATTTAAGGATAATAACTAAAGAATTTTTTCTTGTCAATGCAACTTCCTCTTATTTCAATTGTGAGAGCAACTTTTCTACAATAGAGAGATGAATTAACTTTATTAAAATTCTAAAACAAGTAAGCTATGAGAAAAAATTTATAACCTGTAGTTAAAGTTATTAACTTTAAAACTTTATTTAAAGAACACACTTGAGTCAGCTTGAAAACGATTGTGTAAGATTACAATATCAAAAGAAGCATAATTTTTAGATGGTTTAGTCAATAAACAAGCTAAATCTAAAACTATATTTTGTCTTATGATGGGTAAGTAAAACATCTTTACAGCACAAGATCTACAAGGATCAAAAGCAACATAAAAGAGCTATACAAGAGTGGCATACAATAGTCACAAAACAAAGCCGAATTCAAGCAATAAAGAGAACAAAGTTACAATTTTATGACACTATACTTGTGAAATCAACATTATAAATCATGTAAATCTTTTAAGGCACACTAAGAAAAAAATATGCAATAATATTATTAGTAAAAATCTAAATGAAGGATGTAAAGATTGTGAGCACAACAGTTTTGTGAATGTTATAGAAAATAAAAAATAAGGAAGCTCGTTTAACATAAAAAAATGAAAAGTGATCTCTTTTGTTGTGCAATTCATTATGTTAGACCATTTATTTATATTAAAAGGAATCTCAAAGAATCGAATATGACATTACCGATGGATAAGCAATGATTATTATCCATTTTCCAAGAATGTTAGAATAGTAATTAAAGATTTTCTATACTAGTCATGTTGAATTATAAACTAATTTGTATTATATGATGACTTTAAATGAATTATTTGGGTGGTAAACTAGACTATATGAATTTCTTTGTTTATAGTTTAGAAATTAATTGTACTACATCATAAATAAATATTATACTATACGAATTGCTCTCGTTTAACTTTATAGAATATATCCTCTATATTCAATAGAATCGTATTGTATGATAAATAAATATTAGACTATATGAAGTGCTTATGTTCAACTTCACTTAATACAAATTCTATGTTTGAAACTATCGCACTTGTACCATAAGGGATATTGTAGCATATGAACATGAAAGGCTCATTACTTACCTAAATTTTATTTCATAGTTATCTATTGAAATAAGAATCATACAATACGATGGTTATCATTGTATTATACAATGTAATTTGATTTTTTTCTCATTTTTTGTCTGTTATACTTATTAAGATGGTCGTATTATATGAATGTGCTAGTTTTTATATTTTTTCTCAACATTTAAGTCTACCAATGATTGTACTATATGACAACACATTATATTTTATGGCTATATTTCACACATGACTTCGAAATGTTTTTTGCTTTCTTCTTAAATGTGCATTATTATTACAATTGATCATACCATATGATATAAAGGATTGTAATATACAAGATAATGGACTCTTATGAAAATAGATGATCAGACTGTCATGTTCTCTTGTGTCTATTATTATTAATATTTATCGTATTGTAGATAAGTATATCATATTATATGATTAGTATAACTTTTACTTATCAAAAAATTTGTCTTATCCTTTTCATTTACCACTTTAAACAAGCCTTAATTGATGAACTCTATGCAAAACTAAGAATGGCTTCACAACTTTCTTAAAGGTATCATAAAAATGAGTAATAAGCATAATCATAACCAAATAAAATTTTTAATTTATAGTCAACTAGGTGAGCTATGTTTACCAATTAATCACCAAATCACATCATATATTATATCTTTGTAAAACAAAGATAATACCTTAAAACTTTGTAATCATGTAGTTTCATAAAATCATGAAAAATATAATTTTCTTACCATCTATTGGTCATTTGGTTCAAAGGTTTGAGTTAAGATGAATGTGATTACAAAAGAAAATAATAATTCATTTTAGTCATTTTAAATACATAAAGTTTTACATTTTTAATTTTCGCTTATCTAATATCATTTTCACCATACAACTTATCTTTTCTCATATATAAATTATTTTTTTATTATGCACTCAATCACTTAATCACCTAAAAATTGTATAACTTACATTCATGAAATTTCTATTTGTTTCAAATTTCTTATAAAATTAAAAATTTATGAGGAAAACAATTCTAAACAAATTTTGATGTAATAAGTTTTATAAAAAAAATGACTTGTGATGAAACTTTACTTTCAAAATTTTAATTTAATATGAAAAATACACACACATACACAAAGTTGACTATTTTGCTTGTGTGATGTTGAATTTATTGTATCATATTACGAGTTTTAATTAATTAAAATCACTGATAAAAAGAAAGAATTGGAACTAAAATGATAAAACTAAAATTGTATAAATAGAAAAACAAAGACAAATCATGATAATGTAAACAAACAATAATATGTGCAAATAAGTAAAGTAGTAATATAATAAAAATTATAATAAATGAATTGTACAATATAAAGATTGAGTGATTAATATAATAATTATAGTTAGACTTGTACTTTTTTTACTAAAGTAAATATTAATAACAAAGCACTGAGCCCTTATTAAGTACAAAGAAACAGAAAAACCATTGATGGGTTAGTCATTTGCTAGAATTAATTTTTACCTTCTAAGACCAATAAGCCGCACATGTCCAACAGAACATCGCTAACTTTAACGTTGAAAATTTGGCACCGTAAACCACTACAGCTTGCCACAATCCGGCGCAGCAACTTTGAACTGAACCCAAGCCTTAGTCCAGATAAGATCTCCTTCACGAAGCGCATGAAGAATCCAGCAGCCTGTTGCATATGTCCAACCGCATAAGAAGCGGCAACAAGCGAGAAGCTCCTCCACCTCCTTCCACGTGCATACTCCCTTAATGCCTCCTCAACCCTCTCGAACTGTTGCTCTCCTCCCTCCATCACTCCCCTTCTAAGAAGCGCTTCGCCCAAGCATCTTGCAAGCACAACAGCATCCTCAAGAGCCGAGCAGGCTCCCTGTCCCAGTTCAGGGGTCATGGGATGCAGAGCATCACCTGCTACACAAACATTATCTTTACAGATGTTCCCCCGAAGCAGATCAAATGGCCAGCGAAACTTCAGTGGGGCGGCGACAAAGCAACTCCTGTCACTCATCTCTACGGTAGCAATCACTTCTCTGGGAATCGTTGAGTTGTTGAGTTTATCCATGAGGAGCTCGCGCATTTTGAGAGGGTCCTCTTCTGCCACTCTCTCCCCTGAGTGAGGAAATCGTGGATGAAAATGTTAAGGGTGCGCGCTGTAGATCAAGTAAATTTCATATCTCTATTGGACGGACTCCAAGTGAAGAACCAACAGAGAGTCTCATCGTTGCAGGGAGAGAAGCCGAAACGGAAGCCCTCACCCAAGAAGTATTCCATGATGTGGCGCTTCATGATAGGATTTTGTGGGTCTTCAATGAGCCCTCTGCAAGCAAAGCGGCCGGAGAAGGTTGGTTGTCTGAAACCCAGCCAATTCGCCACCACAGAGTTCAACCCATCACAGCCTACCAAGACCTGTGGATTGAGATTTATTTGCCATTTGCTGTATATAGATCACAGCCTACCAAGAATCCCTTAATGTTACCTTGGTTTTAATGGTAGAGCCATCAGCCAAATGCAAGAGCTTCAAATTTCCAGCTTTTTCTATGGAGACGATCTTCGAGGAGTACCTTATGCAGCCTGGCGGCAAATCCTTTACTAAAGCCTGTAGTAATAGATTTCTCTTCAAACAACGAGTCTCATGCTCCATGCTGTAGATCAAAGAAACATTTTTTGCATCAGTTCTACACCTATTGAAAACGTTATTAGATTGGATGTTAATTGAAAAGCTAACTCTTGTCCTGTTAATGGTAGTTCGCTCATGGTAGCTCCAGTTGTTGCCGACTTGATTACATGCCTGTAATTTGTCCTCTGTGATTACTATGCAAAAAATTCACTTTACTTTGGCTGCATAAATGAAATTACCTCTCAAGGCGAATGTGGTCTCGACGGAGGAGGTCCCCGACGCCGAGCGCATCCAGGGCTCTCCAGGCGTTGGGCCACGTCAAAATAGCGAAGCCTGCAGCTCTCAGCGAGTCCGACGACTCCAGCACCAAACTTCTTATTCCCTTGCTGCAAAAGCCAGGTTTCCATGAGAAAAAGAAGCACAAAGGTAAGCCCATGTATTCTATAATTCCCACCGGTGAAGGCCGAGAGCCGTGGCCAGCCCGGACACTCCGGCCCCTACAATAACGATTTCCTCCACTTCTTCCATTGTTTGGTAAACTTCTTGGCTCTTCTGTTCAGAGTTGAGGGGGCGGAGAACAGAGCAATAATTGCTTGAAGAGAGGAGGCGAAGACTGGAAAAGTAGGATTTTAATACACTACTCTTGAGATGCGTGTTAACGAAGAACTCTTCAGGCAAGCGTGCGGCCAGCAATTTTTTGCAATTCTCCACTGCTTTTTAAAGATATGACTGCGATGGAAAGAGTGGCGGTTAGTGTGAAAAGTTGGTATGAATTTTGTTGGTATAGATTTTGGGATCTACTACTACGATTTTTTTCAAATTCTTTTGATAATTCTCAAATTATTTTAAAAAATTAAATTTTTTTTTATCAAAATTTTTATAAATGATGGGAATTTTTTTTGAAGCCTTTTGATGTATTTTTAATAAATTTTATAATTAATAAAAAATATTAAGGTTTTTTTGGTTTATTGTTGTTGATTATAAATGAAGTGTTAGAAAAAAATTCTTTTTAAAATTTGTTTTAATAGAAAATATTTTCAAAGCTTTTTATTATGCTTTTAAGAATATAAAAAAATTTGTCTATACCTTAAGTGCCACCATTGTCTTATGCTTCACCTATACTTTGATTGCATTGGACCCCTTCTTTTCCTTCGTTGGACTCCAATCCAGTCCTCCAAAAAGATTAACTTGGCCTATGGATCCTTCTGTAGTCTCAATGTCACAAAGTTAACGTGATGATTGGGCCTTACTTCCTACAAGTCCCAATTTGGGTGAGACAAGGTCTCTACATAAGAGCCAAGTATAGTTGGTTAAAGCACGTGTCTCGTGGTCTTCGGAACATCATATGGCCTCCCTTATCCCAATGTTGTTATCTCAGCTCTTGAAGACAATCCCCTTCACTAGGACAGGTTTTGGGTAAGGCTACTGAGATGTAAGGAAATCAGAGAAATGTCTTTTACGACCCTTGATAACCTTGCTTAGTCTTTAGCATCCACTTGTCTATTCCTTAAGGGTGTGCATGATCAACATATGAGGGACTACCAGACCTACTTTAATTGTAAGAGATAAGAGTTGGCATTGTCTTTACTTATGTTTGGGACCCCTCCCCTTGTCATGTTATACCCTATGATTCTTACCAATTTTGAAATTGTAAGGGCATAATGAAAGACTCTTCATGCAAATAGCTCCATAGGATTGATATAATCTTTTCCAAATACCTCATTTATTTTGTTGAAACTCTTCTCCAATCCTTTGATAGGAGGGATGCTGATCACTTGGTTAGTCGTTAATAGAGTTTTGTCTTATTATCTACGATTGTTATTACACATTGCTTGTATTATTTATAAATTCTCAAATAATTAGAGTAATTGTGTAGATAAATGTGATGATATAAACAGTTTTCTTGGGCAAAAAATGATGATACTACTATTTTCTATCGCTTTAATTTATTATAACATAATATCTATAATTCTATTAATTATAAATTTAACTTAAACATAAAAAGACCATAAACTTCTCTAATACATATTAGACATGATTTTATGGTGTCTACTCATCCCTATTGTCACTTGTCTTATCCTTCTCTATGTATTAGTGACATGTCTTATCATATAAAAAATATATAATAAATATATTACATAATAGATGAATCTAAATAATAAATAATATTTAAATAAAATTAATAAAAATATTAAATATAAAATCATTTGAATAAAATTATATCATAACATGAATATCATATAGTACTCATATATATCCAAAGTCACTAATTCCCTAATGAGTCGAGAAAAAATTTAGTGTTAGATATTATCATATGTGATAACTTTATATAACCATGTATATATATATATATCTGTGTGTGTGTGTATATACATATATAATTATTTTATTCTTATTTTATTATTATTACTTTTCTCTTTTTCTTTCCTATCTTTTATCATTTTTATCTTTCATTTTTATTTTGCTTGATGTACTGCCAATGCTACATCATACTCTACATTTTGTACAATAGCCTTATTTCTTGTTCTTTTTTTACCTTTCATGAAATGATATACTATCAATACCACATCATGCCCTATATTGCATGCTAGGATCCTTTTTTAGTTTCATAATGGAATTGTATATTTCTAAAAACAATATTTTATTTCCTTATTCTTTTGTTTTACACCAACTCATGTACAAAATGAAGTACAAAAGGCTTATTTAACATACTTCTATATTTGTTCTATTCCTTTTTTTTATTTTTTCCTAAATTTTATTTTCTTATTTCTATCTCATAAGAAATATAGATATATGTATAAATATATTAATGACACATGTATAAAATCACACAAGATATTCTAGATATTATTATACAATTTAAACATGATGCCTTACTAATTCATATGCTAATATTTCCTTTTTATTTCAATATTTTTTGGCTTACATTATTAATTTCATATTTATCAACCTAATATCTCATAGATGGGATCTATTCCAATTTTTTCATTCTTTTTGATACTTCAATTACAAATCACATACATTTTAATTAATGTCATGTTATTTTATAACTTTTTATATTCTTATTAAGCTTTCTAAAATCTTATTATTACTTTTGCTACAATACTATCATACCATATATTCATAGGAACATAATTTACAATAATATACAACACTTTCTTTTGAATCATCTAATCTTTGTCTTAGACCTTTTCTTCTTATATAAACAATACAATCCAATATTGATATCATACAATATGATAAGGTGCAGACATTCCTTTACAAGAACATTGTACTATATGATTCCTTCAATTCTTATTCTTTAAATGATTATACTATATGAAATAATATATGTAATGTATAAGTTTCTCAAAAAAGCTAGATCATATTCCTTATAAATCAAATATATTATAGGTAAAATATTAACGCACCATATGCTCCTCTGAAAAAAAATCATTTTCTATTGCTCTCAAGTTTATTGCATTATTAAATGGGTACCTTTGTATTATATAATAGCATTGAAAGAATCAATTATGTATTAAAACTCAGTTATTCACTTCATTCAACTTGGGTTTAGCTTAAAGTAAATGGAGTAGTTAGCTTTATTCTCTTTTAAATTTAGCTACTCAAGTTTCCTAAAAAACTTGAACATGAAAACCTATACCAAGCTTCACACCCTAAGGATATAAGAGAATTTATTTTTAAGCATCTTGTCTATAACACTCAATCGATTGCTTGAGTTAGATGAAAGGATTGTAATGAACATTCGAGGTATGGTGCCTTGAAGGTGACAAGTTCTCCATCTATTATAAGAGGGAATATCTTAAATGGTATAAATAAAATGATAAGCCTTAAAATAGTAAGGCACTTTTTGAAGGCAACCTAAGCTTGCATCCCATGAGTGCTTTATGATTAAGTATGTTAGAATTGGAGTAGTTTTGAGGTGGATAACCAAGTGTGAAGGGATCTTTTTGGAAAAAGATAAATTCTTATTAGATTTAGATAATGGCATAGTAACAGGGCTAAGATGTTACAGTATGGTATCAGTATTGAATCAAGTGTCTGATAAGGATGTAACACCAAATTAGCTACTTGAGAAGGATGGAGAGATAATGGTGAACATCCAAAGTATGGTAGCTAGGATGCTCGAGAAGGACGAAAATACCACAAAGAATATCCAAATATGGTGACCAAGGGATGAATAATTTCACATTGACTATAAGAGGAAAGATTTTAAGTGATATAAGTAAAATCATAAACCTTAAAATGGTAAGACACCTTTTGAGAGAAACCTAAGCTTAGATTACATGAGCACTCAATGATTAGGTAAGCTAAAGTTAGAATAATTTTAAGATAAGTGGCCAAACTAAAAGAGAGACCTTAGACAAAAACAAAACTTATTTAAATTAGGACAATACCTCACCAAGGAGGTTAGAATGTTACATTGTTTTAGTTCACTCTATACTTGAAGCATTCCATTAAATCTCATGGTAGCCCTTCTCATTCATTAAATCTTTGTTTCTTCTTTCCTCTAGTTTCTTAGTTCATTTCTTTTCTAACTCCTCTTACTTAAAGCTACTCTTATTGTTATTAGTTAAGTGTTATTTTGTGCTAACTTGCTCTTCCCTTAATTCTTCTCCTACTTTTTTTCTTCTACTCTTCTCTTTTTTCTTCGATAGAGCTATCTCTCTCTCCTTCCTAATTCTTTTACTATCCAATTTAATTATGCAATCAATGTATCAACCTTATAATATGATGTGAATGACTTTAAGTGTTATTATCAAATTAAATAGATATTAGAATAAGAGTATGAATGCTATCACATCTACTGAATGTAAGGCCATTTGTTAGGTGTTAGCATACACCTTAGGTTGTCCACCATGATCTATAAATTATCTTGAACCCACACTTCCCAAGGTCATCATTGAAGCACTCCCTTTTCTTTAGTAGTGCTTCCTCTATCAATAGTACAACTAATTCTTGTTGGAGAAGAAGCCATCTCTGATGGTACATGGAGGCAAGCTTTATACATATGTCCTAACCCTCCATAATCAAAGCATTTAACCCCCTACTTAGCCCAACAAGCTCCACGATATAATTTGCCACATTCAAGACACTGAGATATCTTCTCATAATATTTAATATCATCTTGTTGCTATTAGCACTAAAGTCCTACTTACTAGACTAAAATTGACCAAACCACTTACCATCTTAGCCTTTTTAAAAGATCTTAAAGGGGTTTGAATGTTTTGTTAGCAAAGGTAGCTTCCTTCTTTTTCATATTCATCACTTTACTAGATGCAAATATCTTTAGTTCTTGTTTTGCACACTTGGCTTGTTCCATAAACTCAAAAAACTGGGTATTCTTATATGTGATAAAAGTAGTTTTAATAGATTCTTTTAGTCCTTAATATAACACAAAGAATCTCTGATCCCTAGAACTCACCACCTATGGGCATAGGTAGCAAGGAAGAAAATTTTTTCCTTATTATCTATAATTGAAATACACCCCTTACTCTAAGATTTTTAGTAATTCTCTCATCTTTTCTTTAATGGATGGAGGGAAACCATCTTTTAATGTCCTCAAAAAAATCTTTTTCCTAGGATTTTCTTTCATGACCAACTAATTAAGTGAATGCAATGATGATATTCCTACCACAAAATGGTAATCTCATCTAATATGATAGGTGTGTGCGGTAACTTCTTACACTTAGGATAGTTAAGTCCATCAAATATTCTATGTACTTGAATAATTTAATTATATATCTCAAAAGTTCTAACCCTTTAGTAAAAAGAGAAAATTACATCTTATAAAAAATTATTCTATCAATTTATGTTCTTTAAAACTTCTCTTGAGGTCCTCCCAAGAACTAAAGAAAAAGGATTACATTTGAGTTAGTGGGTTTTACCCCTCAAATGTACTATCAGTCTCTCTCGCTTTTTAGCACTAATTATGATTTCATTCTTTTAGATTCTTTCATGTTCTTCTTCGTATAAATGAAAAGGAATTAGTCTCTTTTTATATACATAGCTTTTCTTTTTAATAATAAGGTATCATAATAATAGTAAATCATATTTATGTGAATGCTATTTTAACATCCTTATTTAAAAGCCCATCCTAGTTTCTCAACCTTGGGCTATGATGCTATCCTCATGTTTTCTTAATAAAAAAGCCCATAAACCTTAATGAAAGATATCCAAATATCAATCTACCATGTAAAACTATAATTTGTAGTAAAATATATTAGACATATACTAAAAAGAAGTGACAAAAAATATTTTAGTTTACAAACATCTTTACTAGCATAAAAAATTAAAAAAATAATGCACAATATCCAAGCTATCATAAAATAAGAGAAGCTAAAATAAACATTTTGATTCAACACTTAATAATAATCACATATTTAGTCTCTCATGAAATTTATAATATACAAAACAATTCAACTTCTCACACTTAAGGTTCTGATATATCATTTAGAAACTCCTAACTCTATGAGTGTTTTTCTTTTGGTTAATAATATAAGTAAAAAATAAACTTGGCATGCTTAATAGGCAAACTACTACATATAAGCAGAATAGTATGAATGGTGCAAATATATAGCCAATAGTAAAGAAAGAGCAATAATTGAACATTGCATGATAATCTATAAGAAAATGTGCATATTTTAAATTGTTATAAGAATTCTAGTATGTATCATACTCATTTATGTATATAATCATCATATAATATTAATATTATGTAGCACATATTATATCATGTCATTTGCTTTTTTCTTTTTGTAGTCAATTTATTTCAATTTTTGTTCTTTCCTTCCTATTACTTTCTTAATTCTTTCTTTTGGGCCCAAATTTTCTCATGGGATTGGTATCTCTATACTTTGAGATTGTATATCATATCATCATCTATCGTTGAGCCATTACCCCTTATTTTTAACATCCAATACTAACAATTATGAGGCCTCTATTATGTCATGGCCCATCATTGTGTGCTTACAATAATAAGAGTGATGTTTATCTCATCTTTCAGGAACCATGGCCTCATCTCTTAGTGCCTAAGAAATGATATCTATATTATATTTGGTAATCAAAATATATGGTCATAAAGGAGATATTTGTTACAAATAATAGGAGTGTTATGTCCACAAGGAAGGTGAATTATGCAATTTACAAGTGTAAACTAATTTTAAACTAACTCAAATTATTTAGCAATGTATAATAATAGAAGACTTTCTTTTCTTAATCTTGATGGCTTTGATCTACATACAATCAAAGATAAATGGCTAAAAACTTTGCTAAACATTGGCTTAATATAAGCTTATAATAATAGTTTAATAAAAATCTATAATATCAAGTTAATAAAAGCCTACATCATTGACTTAATAAAAGCTTACAACACCAGCTTAATAAAAATATATAACTCTGGCTTGATAAAATCCTACAAAGTTCATCTTAATAAAAGCTTAAACAATGTCTTAATAAAAGTCAACAAATATCAAATAAAAAGAGTCCCAATAATAGCAAAAGAGGTGAGTAATGTTAAATACAATAATTTTTGTAACCAATGAACATTTGAATAAGAGACATACTATAACAATATAGAAAGATATGTAATGAAACTTAAGGAAGAAACTAAAGATTAATATGCAACTTAGCTTAATAAATGAGGAAATAATTGTTAGTATGATGATGAGTGAAGAGAAACACATAATAATTTCTTTCTCCAAATCCTTTTCTAAGTGTTAGATGATTACAATGGAAATATCTTTCAAAAAATATGAAAGTGAAGCATTAATCTTTTCTTTATTATTTGAAGGCCTTTATATACTCGTAAGAATGCTCTCAAATAACTCTAAAGTTTTCTCATATGACTATGTAAAATTTTTTTGAACTAGCTATTACTCACATCCTGAATAGATCATGCTATACGATCTAAGAGATCATAAAGTTATAATGTGCCACTAATAGTATCATCAAATCAATGTTACCATTGGACTAGTTCATTATCACTATATAAAATGGATGGTATTGATACAATACAGACATCATATAATATGATAAGAATAAAACTATACAAATCTAAATTTTGAGTACTTGAGAAAATATTATATGATATAGGATTATATACTATGATAGGTCATACAACAAGCTCTTTTATATTAATCATAAGCTATCATAATAATATGATACATGACTCAAACTACTACAATATAAATCTATCAAAAATTTTGTTTAGTCATAAAACTAAACTCTCTAAAAAAAGGTATCAAATAAGAACAAAGGTAGTATCATGTGGGTATGATAAAAATTGTATGTTTATAGCCTTAGTCCTAAGCCTCACTCAAAAGACAAATAGATCATATAACTATGATTAATATCATTATATTATACGAATCCCGTTTGCTCCTCACATCACTCTCAAGACAATAGGTGACTTGTATGATATGATTCCATACTTGTATGACAATACAACAAATTTAATCTTTGTCATCAATTAGCCAAATCCCTTACTCAATCCTCCCATTGAATGTGTTATATTAGTGTAAAATGTAATATCATACTATGCAAAAATAAAGAGTACTAAACCAAAAATCAAGCCTTTTAGGTAAATGATTAACGTACTATATGATAGGGGCATCATATTAATATGAAAAGTATAAAACACTCATATTATTCAAGATCACTCTTTGATAAATCATGTAACTCATAATAAATACAATATTTTAAGATAGATAATATATATATAATAAGATAAAATATGTCTTAAAAAATCCTAATTACCTAAGATAACTTATTATAAGTTTTGACATTAGAATTACCAAAATAAAAAGACCCAATAAAGATCATCTTCTCATGTTGCTCAAGCTTATTTTTCTCCTGGTGTCACTTATGGTTAACACCCAAACATCTCTGTTAAGCTCTTTAAGTCATATGATCAAGCTCTTCACATGATTAACTTAATTACTCTTGAGATGCATGATCTAAAATAAATACTTAAAAAAGTATTAGTAAATAAAATATAATGATTTTATTGTCATCAAACAAATAGTACAATAATCAAAAGGTATAATAATATTCATGTTATTTTTCTTTCTTTCTTGTGATCTTCTAAATCACCCATGCAAATGCTAAAACCATCTTGCATTCCACAATAATAATTCAAGGATTATAAGCCAACCTACTAATATCAAAATTATGTAGTTTACCTACCTGATGGTTTTAAGAGATTTCTTTCATGACCTTTTTCTTAACTTTATCTCCTCTTTTTATTACTTACATAATTCTCATCATATTTTATTATTAATAGTTTAGATTCTATTTTCAATATTAAGATAATTTTTACACTTCTTATTCTTCCTTATTTCACAAAGCTACTCACTTCTTATAGCAAAAGTACTTATAAAAACTATTCCAAAGAATCACCAAAGTCTTTACAAAAATAATTAGAATCCATAGTTCTAGCTTTATATTATATAATATGATCACATACATGTACTCATCAAATAAGGGGTCAAATGGGTGACCTCTATTATATCTACTAAAAAACCAATTATATTTGTCTAATTAACACATCATATTATATGATCATTAATAATCATAGTCAAGTAAGGGTTAGGATGAATGATCACTACTACACTTTTTTTGAACTAAATCGTACTTGTTTAATTAATGCATGATTCTATATGATCTCTTTAATTATTGGTCAGACAAGGGGTCGAATAGGCAATTGTTGTTTCACATTTCCTAGAAATTATCACCTTGTTTGATCATTACATCATACTGTATGATCTCTTAGTCAACCCAACTATCACTCCAAATTTAGGTCAGTGACTCTTCTCCATCTTTTGTTACACAAATCATACAAGATTATTGGTCTTATCATTATGTATGCTTTTGATAGATAGAAATATCAAATGGGTTATCCAACAAAGTATTTGTTAAAACCACAAAAATCCATTGCCACAAAATCTCAAACAACAACTATTTAATTTAAGAAGAGGAACTGAGTTGGGATCATACCATTAGTGCATTATTCCAATAAGAATGTGAACATTGCTCCTCAAGTTCTTCCTCTTTTTGCATTAATTTTTTAAATTTTATAAGGACCCAAGATGGATCTCCTTAAAAAACCACTTTTTTCCTTTTCTCAAGCACTACTTTCTTCTTAACTTCCTTTGTTTGCTATAAACTAAGAACAAAGAAGAGAGGATACGATGGCTATAACTCCAAGAGAACAAATTATATTTTGAGGGAGGAGAAAAATTATAAATTCCATCAAAGGTCAATAATTATAATAAATGATGATTTTATAATTTTTTGGTTGAATTCTTCAAAAAACTCATATATCAAACAAAAAGGAGCTATGATTGCATGAAAAGAGGGACAAATTTAAAAAATATAAGTATGATTTATTTGGATTCCTATACTACCAAAACAAAAAATGTTGAAGGTGTTTGGCTAGTAACATAAATGATTAGTGATTTATGAAAATTTATTAATAACTTATTTATTTAAAAAAATTAATCAAGAAATTAAAAAAATACTAATTTTTTTTGGATTAAATTACTAACTAGATAGTGATATAGGAACCATAAAAAAATTTAAATTTAAATTATCTTGACAAAAATATGAAGTGCAAAGATTATAAAAAAAAGTTGAAGAAATTTTTTTAAAAATTTAGGAAAAGGTAAAGATTGAGAGGCCACATTGAGGAGGGAGTGAAGGGAAAATTTTAAAGTTATTGTATTTGAGAAATAATGAAAGAAAGAGGGAAAGTGACTATTTGCAAGAAAAAAAGGAATTGGGAGAAATTCAATTGCAACCACACAAGCATAGAAAGAAAGCATTAAACTCATAATTGTCTTCACAAGTAAGAATCAAATTCATTTTGGCATCACCAATACATCAGAACCGAAGTAGATATTCCTACATAGCTTATGTACATATGATTGATGCATTAATGTTTGCAATCTAGAGGCTTAGGAATTGAGAAATTGAAAGGTATGGTGATGGTTTTATAATTATTTCACATGCTATATATGTTTAATGGTTTCTTAAATAGTTTCACATAATTTACATGCTTCTTATATTTTTGGTAATGACATGTTTAAAGAAAAAATTTAAGTAAATCAAATTATTATATGATGACATTGATTTGGATGCAAATCATATTTATGTACATGTTGATCTTTTTGAGAATGTTTTAGTGTGCTTCATATGCTCATACTTGGAAAACTCATGTATACAACTTGGTGTTGTGTAAAAACTATTTTAATAGTTGGCATGTTCATTAACATAGAAAAAGGAATCAAAATAAAAGGAGGTTTAATATAAAATTCATTTAAAAAGAAATTAAATAAAACAGAGTGAATTAAAGGTGTTACTATGTTAAGATGATCCCATGAGAGTGCAAACTATGCCATATCTTTTAATAGATAAAAAAGAAATTTAAATCACATGAAAAATTTAATAATGAATGTTACTCAGGCTAGAAACCAAAGTGTTATAATGTGTGACTTAGGCTAGATGCATTCTTGAGAGTGCATCTTATGGTATGATGGGTGAAACTAAAGTAACAAAAAGAATTTATAAACTTAAAGGTCAAAGGACCACGAATGACAAAGAAAAATAGAAATAGATAAATAGATATAATAAATAAGTAAAAGGATAATGTGCATTGCATTGGGATATAAATATAGAGTTCAATATCATGATTATTTTCATTATTAGTTTATTTTATTATACATGGTATGATGTGCTACCTAACCTATCATGTGGTAAAACCCAAATATATAATATTTTTGTATATACATTATATAATGTTTGCCTATTAAACTTTGCCAGTTGGCTTAAATTTTTGGCATTAACAATTATAGGTAAAGCATGATGCACCTGACAGCACTCTAGGGGATAAATGTAAGAGATTGTGACATAGCTTTGGGAATTTCTATTTACTTCTTTTTTAGTGATCATGTTTTAGGATTTTTATCATTAGATTAAACTATTGTGTTAGCTAACCTACTTTGGCATGTATAGTTTATTGCATTTTTTCGTTATAAGGACTATGCTTTTGATTAAACTTGGCACAAAGTTTACTTTTGTTGCATAAAAGAATAAGGTTTTCACATCTTTTTAAATGAAAAAATAATTTTTTGAAATTTGGGTTATTTAAATGTCATGGCATTTTACTATAAAATGAATAAAGATATTTGAAGGAAAAAAAGAAAAAAATTCAATTGATGATTGTTTATTTCGTGTCTAAATTTAAAAGCCAAGAAATTATAGATGCCATAAGGTGTTATTAGAGTTAAAAAAAGGTCCTAGGGAGGATAACCATAAGACATCAAGAAAACCTCAGTTCAATTACTTAGAAGAGGATAAATCTATGATAATAACTTAAATATGAACTTGAATTATGGAGAAAACCTAAAAATGGATTATAAAGGTGAAAAACGTGATGAATCTAAGATGAGAGCCTAGTATTGGAGGAGTTTAGGTGGAGAAACATGACAAAGGAATAGGCAGGCATAAGGTAGATCTTAGAATGGGATCACACATACTTTGCTTTTACTATTGATTGTTTGATACATGTCTTTCGTTTATAGGTTATTTTCACTTAACATACAAAACTATAGAGGAACCATGTTTATCATTTTATATGCTGAAACTTAAATGAAAATGGTAAGATTACTTGACTAGAATCAAATTTAAATTAAAGATCATATATGATAGTTAAAAAATAAGAATATTACCAAGCACCAATTGAATTGATGAAATTTGTGGACAATCATGGAATAAATGGTTATTATAAATACATATAAAAGATTATTAAGGAGAATGTTTTTGTTCTTACACTATATAATGCAACCATGAAATAACAAAAAATCTAAATTGTGAAATTCATGATAATGTGTAGAATAGTATTAAGAAATGTCAATGTGTATGAAGAAGAAATGAATAGTTCTAATAGAATAAATGCTACATCATCTCAAGGAGAAAATGATTGAACTTTAGGAATGCAATCTAAAAGAAATGTTATGCCAAAAGAACATGAACCTAGTTTAAGAAAAAATCTAATAAATTGATTGTTGGAATAATTATTAATACTAAGATCACATTTGAAAGACACAATGGATTATTTTTGAAAGGAAGATTAATTAGAAAGGACTATGATATTATTTGATAATATGGCA